>ML353985.1:0-71833 GCA_005239505.1 Nicotiana paniculata | reverse complement strand
TGTTGTTCGAAGGTTTCACTGCTTTTGCGTAGTTCATCTGCTGGGGCTGGGATGAGTTGTGTGTTGTCGTGGGAGGTTGGGTAACATTAGGGGGTGGTTGGGGAGGTAACCCAGCCACAGGAGGTGGCTGGCCACCGGACGAAGAGGCCATGGACAGCCTCGCAAAGGCTGCTCGAGAAAATCCTCTCAACTAGGTTTTTTAGGGTTGAGAGCATTTTCTTGGTACTTGGATAGGTTTTCTCCCAATTCCCATTCGATTGTATCATAATTTGGATTTTCGACATAATTGCGTTTTTTGCAGAAGATATGTAGAAGTTTTAGTCGTTTTTGATTTGTAAAAACAGAAAACAAAGCATCCACAATCAGAATACAAATAATCTACAATTTATCTACAAAATATCTACAAACTGGGTACATTGAGTTTTAATATCCCAACTCCCATTCAATTGTAGCATAATTGAGATTTTCGACATAATTGTGTTTTTTGCAGAAGATTTGTAGAAGTTTTAGTCATTATTTTATTTGTGAAAACAGAAAAAAAAAGCATTTACAATCAGAATAAAAATAATCTACAATTTATCTACAAAATATCTACAAACTGGGTACATATTTGGACTCGACATGCTTCCGCTGAAATGTATGTTTCATATTTTAGATACATATTTTTGTCCAAAACAATACTAAATCATCCACCTTTTTCTTACTAACACGCATCTGCAATATTGTTACGTTAGACGTAAGTGTTGACAACCTAGAACAACTTGTATATTTTTAATTCTTTCAGTTGAGTTCCAAGTAATTAAATATTTTAAAAAGATGAGATCGAATCCATTAAAATCAGACAATTAATTAAGGAATTCCCAATATTGGCGCGCCTAAATAAGGAAGCCTACAGCTACAGTGATTCCTTATTTGATGAAATATCTGAAAGAATCTTTAATTCCCCAATATTAGCGCGCCTAAATAAGGAAGCCTACAGCTACAATGATTCCTTATTTAATAAATTATCTATTTTATGTAGAGTTACTATTAGCATGGCGGGTAATGTGCAAACTACAAACATATTTGGTAATATAGTTTTCTATATGGTATAGGAACGAAAATTTTCCTTTCGAAAACTAGCGGTTACAACTTCATCAGTGATGCTCGACCTCGACCATTGTCGTCATCTCGACCACAGGTCCCGTCTTCGACTGCAAGTATTTCTGCTTCCTGGTCCACCTCAGCTAATGACAACTTGAGACTCCCTCCTTCTGGATAATCTTATATCGAATACTATCAAGCGGATTTCGACTCATACAGTACTAATATATTTTTGAACAGTTTTGGTTTATTAAAAGTGAACATTTTTTGTCTTGATCCGTCAAATATCTGACAAACCTTAGTTGTTAGATATAATGAAAATTACAAAAGAATTTAATTAGAAACAAATCCTGTCAAGTGGTAGAAAACGCAACATACAAAAATAGATTTAAAAAATGCATCTCGAAAAGCTGGACCAAACTCTAGAAATAGACCTAAAATAGCGGGGAAAAAAAAAATACAAAAACGGATTCTCCAAATGTGAGTTCATGTTAATTAAATGAAAAGAGGTCTTCGTGCGTAGAGTCAGAGAAAGTGCAATAATATATTCTACAACGAGAGATATCAATGCACCGAGAAAATCCAGATTTTGTAGCTGGCAAGTTTTGAAGGTGAAAATGTGGCCAAATTGGATTTTCATGTATATAATTAAATTCGTTTGGATTTTCATGTATATAATTAAATCCGTTGTAATTCTAGTGTATATGCGGTCAAAATTAAACTTGTTCTTTTGTATGGTTAATCGAGATCGGGGTGGCAAACCAAGATTCGACCTATGTCATATTAGAGCATGAAACAAAGTCAGGTTGCCAAGCTCGTGAGTCAGGGACCGATCGAGATTAAGATCAGTCGAGATCGAAACCGAACGTGATAGAGATCGAGCGAGATCGAAGGAAGCCTGCTGAGTCGAATAACGAAAAACTAAGATATCCGTGATCGGGCAAGGATCGCGGCGAAAATCTCGGCACGTATCAAGTGAAAATCGGTTAATTAGCCAATCATGAGATTTCCTACTGTATTTAGAATTGTACCATAAATAGAACTCCTCTGTTATGTAAAGGGGTTTTAATCATTACATTCACGCAGAACAAAATAATATGTTACATTTTCTCTCTTAAGTTTTCAATACTCTTTTGCTCAATTCATATTTTCAACATCATACTCATTTGGTTCGAGGGCTACCTAACTCAAGGGCCAAAATCACATATCATATTTGATTAACTCTATTTTTATTTACACTCAATTTCTAATATCAATTTACATAGTTCTCAGTTTGTGCCAAGTGAAATTACATATTCTTAAAACCACTTATAAATATAATTATTATCAGATTTTAAGGGTAAACATAGTGCAAATATGATCTATTTTCTATCCATTTTATCTTTTTTCCTTCTTACTTTTTCCCTCACAAAGAAGACTACAAATTTTGAATCCTATTGTTCTTCAATTTGACAGAGTGAAATTCTACAACTTTATTGTTTCAACTTAGGTTAAAAAGGTACGAGTACTTTTCTTACTTTGTGCGTATACGTGCATTTCCACGTCGAAGTAATTAATAAAATCCTAGCAAATATCAAACCAAGTGAAGACCTTTTCGGTCATAAGAGGCGATGGTATTTCAAACATGTCAGAGATTCACGTGCAAAAGCATTTTTACCATGATCCATATTTACCAATTATCCTTGGACTTTGACCTGCAAGCACCAACAAAAATGTGGGGGTGGGTGTGAAGATGGTGATATAATTGCTCTTTTTTTTAGTTTATTATTCGGTCTCAGGTGTCGGGTAATCGCACGGGGCTAAAGTAATTCGAATTCGCATCAGAAAATCTTAAATCGAGGATAAAACGTTCTTTAATATTTAATAAAGGAGATTTTATACTCAATATTTGAACTCGAAACCTATAAATAATAATGAGGGAGTATTTATCACTCTAGCGCAACCCTTATTAATTGATATAATTGCTCTATTTATTGTCAAACATCTCTTATGGTGGAGTTGGGTGATTCCTTCACCCATAAGTAGTGATATCTTATTCGAATTTTGGAATAAAGAAACTCTGGATTGAAAGCGCTTTTACTTCAGCAAATCTTGCATAATATATTCAATTTAAATTAGTCGGGTCGATAAATATTAAATATTTACGTTCAAAGGTATAGCCTAACCGTCAATAAAGTAAATGTGAACCATATGGCTTCAGGTTCAAATTTCAATGGAGATAAAAAATAATAGGTGATTTCTTTTTATTTGTCCAAATCTTGGTGGACAGAGTTACCAGATAGAGGCGAGTTTACGATTTAAGTTCTATGGGTTTAGATATAGTATTTATTACAATTTTAGTGAATTTTATATATAAATTTATGCTTTGCATCAAAAGTACTGGGTTCAGATGAACCCGATGTCCGGGTGCTATATTCGCCACTGTCATCAAGTACCTATTGCTGGTGGGAGGTGACAAGTATCTCGTGTAATTAGTCAAGATGAGAGAAAGGTAACCCTCCACGCACGGGTGAAGCTACATTATCATAATTCAGTGAAAAATTACACTGCGTATATAGGTAAAATATTAGATTTAGAGGCATATGACATATATTGAACACCCTTTGTCAAGAATTTCTTTTCAGTTCTTTCAAATTTGAACACCCTTAAATAAATTTCTGGCTTCGTCACTACTTCCACGTTTATAAGAAAATAAAAAATTCGATCATTAAGGAAATAAGAAACAGAAAAAAAGAAGTGGAGAAAGTAAAATAGAGATGCTTGNGGGGGGGGGGGGGCGCACGGGTGGGCGAGACTTTCTTGTACAGCGTCTCTCTACTGTCTTTTCTTTGCCCCCTCTTTTAAGTCCTAACCCCCAATTATAAGGTACTACTACTGTTACCATAGGCACGTTCCCTTAAGGATTCTTGCTGTCGGTTTTCCTGATTTCAGTTTAGCAACAAGAATTTTAAGATTAATAATAATAATAATAATAATAATAGTAAATATATTCAACGTAATTTTATAAGTAGAGTTTGAAGAGAGTGATATAATTTGATCTTATATCTACCTTGTATGAGATGGAAAAACTATTTTCAATTGACCTTTAGTTTAAGAAAAACTTTTTCAAAAACAAATTTAAAAAATACAAGAGTTATAAAAAGGTTACGATAAAAATACCGAAGAAAGAAACGTAATAACATAAAATAAATTAGTAAATATAACAAAATTAAAAGAAATAACTGTAGTAATAAAATTAAAAAAATAAAATAATAATAGAAAGAAAATATATAGAAAGAACGGGAAAAAGAAGTTACCCTCTATATAAAGTAAAGTTGGATTGAAATGAAATGGTTTTTAGAAATGTTTAAGTGAAGTAGAAATCATTTCTTCATGCTCTTTCCAGAGTTAAACTCTTAAAAAAGTTCCACTAGTAGTTGTTCCCAAAAATAAAATAGTAGTAGTACTACATTGGAATAATGGTCTGTTAAAAAAATAATACTAGTGCTAATTCTTTTGGTAAGGAAAAAAAAATTATTACAAGTCCCGATACTCGAGATTAGTACTAGAATTTTTTAAAATAAGTGATTTTTTAATTTTTTTTTGTAGTTCAAAATAAGTAATTTTTTAAAAATTTTAAAAATAAATTAATTATATTTTCTCTATATTGTCCTTGGGGTAAATAATATTGGAGTATGTGTTAGGGGTGTATATGTGAAGAGATAGTAAATGTTAATATGGTCAATTTTATTACTAATTAATATTAAAAATGAATTTCTTAATATACGTGAAAATAACAAAAAAATCACTTATTTTAAACCACAGTATTTGTCCTTTTTTCTCGATACTACTATTTAAGAAGTTCTAATAATTAATTATACAGCCCCTCCACTACCTGACTTTTATGTATTATCTTTTATTTTATAATCCCCTCTGAGTTTTTAGAATTTTATATTCAAAGTTATACGTTTGAATATACATTTAAAAGGTATATACAATCATCAAGGGATTGTTTTATTATTTCTCATGTTTACAACAATCTAGTTGGCTGGTTTTAATTAATAGCTAGCAACAATTTCATATTCTTTATTTATTGACAAGGTTTTAAGAAATTTTGTTTCTCTAATCAATAGAACTTTGACTTCCATAAATGGAACATTACTATATTCATATATGAGTCCACTAATTACTCCTTTCATTTCAATTTATATGCTGATGCTTAATTGAGCATACATTATTTTAGAAAAAAAAGAGTGGGGAAGATTTTTGGCACGTACTAAAGCACCTTTAGAAATTGTGGTAGACACACTATTAAGGATAAAATAAAAACTTAAATATATTTCCTCCGTTTAAAAAGAATGATCATAATTCTTTTTTAGTCTGTATAAAAAATAATGATATTTTTCTAAATTTAGAAAGAATATAACTTTAAACTTACCATTTTACCCTTAATGAGATGATTTATAGTCACACAAATATCTATGGATTGTGTTCGGCCATAAGTTTCAAAAATCTTTTTTTTTCCTTAAACTCTCCGGCCAACCAAATAGGTTCAAATAAATTAAAATGCAGGGCGTATAAAACTTGGATTTTTCTTAGAACAAATTAAAATAGAAACAATGTCATAAAGAGAGAAAGTATTAATTTGATAGTGTACAATTCCATATTGTAAAGATGAGAAGTTGGTTTTTCAAAAGCTATGGTAAAGGAGAGGGATACTTTCCAATTAATTTAGACATGTCTAGCTAGTGTCCTATTGACAAAGGTTCAAGATTGATTAGAATGTCTGAATTGCCAAAACATTTACAGCTTCTGTCTGGGGGAGCATTAATTTTAAAAGCTTAAAAAATATTCATAATAATTCTAACATTTTGTTTTATATAATCCTTCTCTTAAATTGATACACTTTTACTGGAACTCAACTTTAATTTCTACACCTTTCATAATTTGTTTATTTGTGGCAAAGAGAAAACAAGTAAAGATAGTGAAGGACCAAAACTAATGTTAAGGAATTAATAAAATCCATTAATTTACATAATTGCAAAGCATACTTAAACCATACTATTATATATGTTTCCACTTTAAATGATCATACGTTAAATTGATTCAAAAAAAAAAATAAAAAAAATGAGGGGTTTTATCAAATGTTTAAAGGAACTATTGAAGCAATATCAATGATTAATATGTCAAAATTAAACCACCAAAACAAAGTCCCACCCTCCACCCACCCGGGTAGATCCACCAGAGTATCAAGTTCATCTGAATTCAGTTATATCGACACGACTAAAATTATAACAACTAGCAAATATAAACCTATTATACTTTAAAATATTATGGTTTCATACTAAAAATAAGATTGAACCCATAAAATTTAAATCATGAATCCGTCCATGACACCTACCTATCCCTTGAAAAGGAAGTAGAGAAAGAAAGAAAGAGAGAGAGAAAGAGCAAGCTATATCTATATTTCAAATTGAAGATTAAAGTAAAATCAAGAAGGTTTCATCGAGCAGCAACAACAACAACAATAACAAACTCAGTATAATCTCACAGGTAAAGTATGTATGCAGACCTTACCCATACTTCCTGAGAGTAGAGAACTTGTTTCCGGTAGAACCTCGGCGCGAGGAAAATGAAAGAAACAATAACAATAATAGGAAGCAATAAAAAATAACAGGAGAGAGACCAACCGAAGCGAAAGGAACAAGAGTAGTTCATCAAGCAAGAACACTACAAATAAATAGAATGAGCTGAAAAAAAAGATTAAACTTTTGGGGATTATATCAACATACTCTTAGATAAATGTCTAAGTACACCTTCTTCTCTACAAAAAAGCTATGCATCTGCAATCTTCAATCTTCAATCTTCAATGATCATTTCTGTCACGCCAACACACAAGCATAGCAATGCATCTTCTTACAATGTAAAACTTAGCCCTTTGTTTCTTTGCTATATGACTACATTTCTTTCCAAATGATTTTGAGTTCTTTGAGTTCTCACCACAACAATCTTCTGAATTATTGTTGTGTTCTTCACTTTCTCTAATTGGTTCCATGAATATATGAAAAACGAAGAAACTATTTATATATATAGTACTGTTTTCTGCAACTGCAACTTCTATATTCTTGCAGTGGCTATATATGTACATATGGTTTATGCTTACGGTTACTTTATTTATACTTGGTTTGAGTTACCTTGTTTTAGTCTTTTTTTATCTACATTTGGTTGATCTATAATATGTACGAATTTACCATCTCCAATATAAAAATGGTTTAATTATTTTAAATTAGTGGTATCTTTTCTTGGTCAAGTTTCTTCAAGTTTACATTTATACCTTTTCACATGAGTTTAATTGGAATGGTTATTGTCCTTTGATAGTAAAGGGGGGTTAGGTAAATGGGACTATCATATTCAGGGTCAGTACCATTGGATTTAGAAGCAGACAACATTTGTAAACAGTACTAGGAGTACACATTTTTGACTGAATATATATGGTTTTGCCCATTGCTATGGAAATTGATGCCAAAGCTGCAACTTGCAATGCTGGCTTTTGTTTTTGTTTTTTTAAATGAAGAATTCACCTAAATCCTTTTCATTGTCACGGAACAACCTCTCTACTTTCACAAGGTAAGAGTAAGGTCTGCGTACGTATTACTCTCCTTAAACCAGAGGCGGACCTAGAATTTTTATGCAACGGGAGCACATTATTCTGCTCAACCAGTACCTCCTAAAGACTTTTGGTGTTTAGGGTGCCAACTGCTCTAAATTAACTATTTTCAAGGTATACACATATATATATACAAGGCTTTGGCCGAAGTTTACGGGGTCCGGTGACCCCTCACCGTTACACATGGGTCCGCCTCTGCCTTAGACCCCACTTTTAAGATTACATTGAGTTTGTTGTTGTTGTTGTTGTTGCTGAAGAATTCACCCAGCTAAAATAGCACCTCACTCAATCGTTCAAACTAAAAATAGCTGACAATTATATATATATATATATACACACACTTCATATATCATATGTGTATGACATATAATCAATGTATAATTATACTAGGTAAAAAAAATAAACAGTGAATTCAGGTACTATTAGTGTAAATATCTTTTTTACAATGGATCTAGTGACTCTGTATTGCAAGATTCACCATGTTATCTTCATTTTTGAATAGTGTGAAAGCCATAAATATTATTGCATGCGTTTTGATTCTGAGAAAATGTTCAATTACATTGCGTAGAGATTTGAGTTAGGGTTAATTTGATCCATTACTTAGAATGAATTATGAATGTTATAAAATAAGTTTAAACTGAGCATGTTGTGTTGATCTACTTAGTGAGATGAGCTCACTTAATTGCATTTGTCAATCAGTGACGGAGTTAAAGTGTGGACTTCGTCGAAAATTACACGATACAAATTGAGTAACTTTTTCTTTTGGTATATATATATATATATATATATGAATTTCTAAATCCCGTTGATACTTATTCTTTCACGGTGCAAGTTTGCATTTTTTGAAATCCCTTATTACAATTTATTTTCCGCCATTGTTGGTAACAACTTCCTATTTTGGATCTTACATGTTTATTAAGTAATTGGTACCTCTTCTATATCAAAACTAAATTTTCTTGGAACTGAATTTTTATATTATATTTTACCTTTTTATAACAGTTTTTCACCTGTAATAGCAATATCCATCTTGATAATAGTATGGTTTTTACAAAATTGCCCTTCTATAACAACCATATAAAGTCTCTAAGGTTAATTAACAATAATGAGTCTAAAGATTTTGGTCAATTTTTTTAAATTTTAGTGCACCACGTATGATAAAAAAAATAATGTTACTTCCATAAGTAAAGATTTCATTTAATATCATTAAAAGATATCAGTGTATATTTGCAATTCATTACACAAAAATTTAAATCTTTGCACATTTAGTTATGAATTTATTAATAATATTAGCTTTTTAACATTTAATGAGAAAAATATGCATATCTTTTGAGCTTTTAGATTTCAGTAATTTTTGTTATGTTTCATATGCAACAATAAAAAGGGAAAATATTATTTGTTTTGGATAAATTTTATCTATAATAGTCAAATAATATCTAAACGTCAGGTACTGTAATAGGTGCATAATAATCATCCACTATAAAAGTAAAAAAAGTATCAAAATATATAATATTATTATAGAGAGTTTGATGGTAGATACAAACCTGAAAATGGAATTCTAATACTCTCAATTTTCAAGCACTTTAGGACAAAATTTCAAGGTAGCCTGTGTTAGTAAACTGTATTTGTAAAATAATTCTGGAGAAGATAAATAGTATATAAACAGAAATGTAAAAGAAATAGAATTTAATCCGAGCCCACTGAATTCACAGTGTTTCCTTAAGGAACTTAATCCCCTCCTAGTACCCAAGGTTGTGGATTATTTTCTCTCAGAATAGAACGAATTACGCACTGGTGTAGCGGTACTTCAAACCCCGGTGTTTCAGGGAACACAATGATCGGTAGAAAATCACACTTACTGTTGCTTTCTTTGTAGTTAAAATAATGCTGAAGAAAGGAGAAGAACTCAAAAATTCGTATGGAAAATCTAAGAGAATGGACTGCTATTTATAGCCAATGTTGAGCTCAAATTGAAGAGGTGCAACTCTTCAGAAGGATTATTTACATAAAACAGCCATAACATAAAGGATTATTTACGCAATAATAAATCGGGAATTCAAAATGCGGAGAAAACTTAATTTCCCGTTACAAAAACGGAAACGAAATACGGAAAATGGAAAACGAAAAATGGATAATGGAAAACAGACACTTAATTTTCCATTGGATTTAGTATTAATTTTTTGTTTACAAAAAATAGACATTTAATAATATTCCGTTAATATTTACGTTAAATCCGAATCCGAAGCCGAAGTCGAAGCCGAAGCCGAGCGAGCAACGATGACGACGGCGCGAGGCTTGCCTTCTTCTTGACTCTTTAAGAGCTAGAAGAAGAGCAATTATATATATACCCATCAAAAATATTTTCCTCTTCCAATATGGGACAATGTCCCTTTATCAAGGAGGAAAACTCAAATATTTTATTTTCTCTCCATTTCTCATTCACCATCTTTTAAGCTATATTTAAGCTTAAAAACCCAACAATCCCTCACATGAATGGGAAATTGCTATATCATGGAAATATGCATGAAAAACTGTTTGATATCTTTGAACCGTCGAACTTTGGTGTATACCTACACAATCATAAGTCACACAATCAACTCTTAACCGTCTTTGATTTTTATTGTTGTGTTCGTTTCAGCCATGAACACCGCCTGATATCATAAGTGCGTAGAGAACTGGTGCCAACAGTTTGGGCCAAAATAGAATGTTTTCCAAGAAATTCCGGAGCCATTCAGCTTCTTCACCGGCTTTATCTAAGGCTATGAAATCAGGCTCCATTGTAGAGCGGGCAATACAAATTTGTTTGGACAACTTCCAAGATACCGCTCCTCCACCAATATTGAGTACATATCCACTTGTGAACTTAGAATCAGCTGAACCGGTGATCCAATTTGCATCACAATATCTTTCAATCACCGCATGATATTTACTGTAGTGCAAAGCAAAGTCCTGAGTATGGTTTAAATATCCCAAAACTCGTTTCATTGCCATCCAATGAGATTGACATGGATTACTCGTGTATCGACTAAATTTCCTTATAGCACAAGCTATATCTGGTCGTGTACAATTCATGATATACTTTAAGCATCCCAACACACGAGCATAATCCAATTGTGATATGCTTTGGCCTTTGTTCTTTGCTAATGCAAGATTCAAGTCAATTGGAGTGTTTTCAACTTTAAAATCTAAGTGCTTGAACTTTCCAAGTACTGTCTTAATATAATGAGATTGTGATAATGCCAGACCTTGAGGTGTCTTTTGGATCTTAATCCCCAAAATTAAATCAACAACTCCCAAGTCCTTCATATCAAACTTGCAAGTTAGCATACACTTAGTCGCATTTATATTGGCAATGTCATTACTCATTATCAGCATATCATCCATATATAAGCAAACAATGACAATGTGATTTGGAACATTTTTAATGTACACACATTTATCACATTCATTTATCTTAAAACCATTTGATAACATTGTTTGGTCAAATTTCGCATGCCATTGTTTGGGTGATTTTTTAGTCCGTAAAGGGACAACAAGTCTACATACCTTCTTTTCTTTACCTGGAACCACAAACCCTTCAGGTTGTTTCATGTATATTTCTTCCTCCAAATCTTTATTTAAGAAGACCGTCTTAACGTTCATTTGATGAATTTCAATACCATAAACTGTAGCTAATGCTACTAACGTTCGTATGGACGTAATTCTTGTAACTGAAGAGTATGTATCAAAATAGTCAAGACCTTCTCTTTGTCTATACGCTTTGACCATATGTCTTGCCTTATATTTATCAATAGTGCCATCATCTTTCATTTTCCTCTTAAAAATCCATTTGAAAACCCAACGATTTATTTCCAGGAGGAAGATCAACCAATTCCCATGTATGGTTGTTCAATATGGATTCTATTTCACTATTGACTGCCTCTTTCCAAAATAATAATTTCGAAAAAGACATAGCTTATTTAAATGTCCGAGGCTCATTTTCTAATAAGAAAGTCACAAAATCTGGTCCAAATGAAGTGGACGTTCTTTGACGTTTACTGCGTCTTGGATCCTCCTGATTAAATGTACTTTCTTTTGTTTCTTCCCGAGGTCGTTTAGATCCTTCACCAATCGACTCATATACTTTTTTATACGGATATATATTTTCAAAGAACTCAACATTATCTGATTTTATAACTGTATTATTATGAATGTCGGGATTTTCTGATTTATGAACCAGAAATCGATATGCTTTACTATTAGTCTCATATCCTATGAAAACACAATCTACGATTTTCGGTCCTATTTTTACCCTTTTGGGTTTAGGAACTTGCATTTTTGCCAAACAACCCCACACTTTAAAATAATTCAATTTTGCCTTCCTTCCTTTCCATTTTTATATGGAATGGACCGCGTTTTTCTATGGGGTACTCGATTCAGTATCTGGTTAGCCGTAATAATGGCTTCCCCCACAAGTTCTGTGGCAAATCAGAACTTATCAACAATGCGTTCATCATTTCCTTTAATGAACGATTCTTTCTTTCTGCAATCCCATTGGATTGGGGTGTGTAAGGGGCCATTGTTTGATGAATAATTTCATATTTTAAACATATTTCTTCAAACGGAGATTCATATTCACCACCCCTATCACTTCTTATCATTTTAATTTTCTTGTTAAGTTGCTTTTCAACTTCATTTTTGTATTGCTTGAATGCGACTATTGCTTCATCTTTACCATTAAGTAAGTAAACGTAGTAATATCGATTACTGTCGTCAATAAAGTTATGAAATACTTATTTCCACCGCGAGATGGTATTGACTTCATGTCACAAATATTTTTGTGAATTAAGTCTAAAGGATTTGATTTCCTTTCAACTGACTTATAAGGATGCTTAACATACTTAGATTCCACACATATTTGACATTATGATTTGTTGCATTCAAACTTAGGCAATACTTCCAAATTAATCATTTTCCGCAAGGTTTTATAATTGATATGAACCAAATATATATGCCATAAATTATTTGACTCAAGTAAGTAAGAAGAAGCTGAAATTTTATTAATCTCAACGACCATTACATTCACCTTGAAAAAGCCCTCAGTGAGGTAACCTTTTCCTACAAACATTTCATTCTTACTTATTACAACCTTATCAGATACAAAAACACATTTAAACCCGTTCTTAACGAGAAGTCCAGCAGAGACTAAGTTCTTCCTAATCTCGATGAAGGACGTTGTTCAGAGTCACCACCTTGCCAGAAGTCATTTTCAGAAATATCTTCCCACATCCTTCAATTTTGGCCGTTGCAGGATTTCCCATAGAAAGCATCTCTTCGGGTCCAACGGGAGAATATGTAGCAAGCGCTTCTCTAACAACACAAACATGGTGAGTGGATCCAGATCCAATCCACCACTCCTTAAGATTTTTCACCAGGTTGCATTCAGAAAGCATAGCACACAAGTCATCAACAACTTCGTGCTTTTCAACCATGTTTGCTTGACCCTTCTTCTTGTCTTTCTTTGGAGCACGACTTTGCAGATCTGTGTCCAACTTTTTCACAGTTGTAGCAATTTTCGTTAAACCGCTTTTTTCTTGGGTTGCTTTTCGGTCTAGAAGCCTTCTTCTTCTTTCAACTAGTTTGCTTTTCCGCTTTTTGCTTGGGTTGCTCCCATTATTGTTGAGTTTCCACGGCCTTTCTTTCAGCAGCTTTGTTGTCCTCTTCGATTCTTAACCGAACAATGAGATCTTCAAGCGACATCTCCTTGTGTTTATGTTTCAAGTAGTTTTTGAAGTCCTTCCACAAAGGAGGCAACTTCTCAATCATCGCTGCAACTTGGAATGCTTCATTGATGACAACACATTCAATGAAAATTCTGTTAGTAAAACCAATATAATTAATACTTCAACATTAGTATTAATTTGACTTATACCTTCAGCAAGGACATCATGAATAATCACTTGCAATTCCTGGACTTGGGTAATAACAGACTTGCTATCTACCATTTTTGTAGTCCAAAAATTTAGCGGCAACAAATTTCTTCAATCTGGCATCTTCCGTTTTGTATTTTCTTTCAAGCGCAACCCACAGTTCTTTTGACGTCTCCACATTATTGTAGACGTTGTGCAGATCGTCCTCCATTCCGCTAAGAATGTAACTCTTGCATAGAAAATCAGAATGGTTCCACGCCTCAGTCACGAGAAAGCGTTCATTTTCTGGAGTTTCGTCAGGCAGAACAGGAACATCTTCCTTAATGAACTTCTATAGACTTAAAGTCGTCAAGTAGAAGAACAGCTTCTGCTGCCACTACTTGAAATCAATCCCGAATTTTTTTTTGAGTTTTTCTGCCGGTGCCAATGCCGTTGTTGTTCGCTTCGTCGATGCATTGGCAGTCACCATAGGAACAGTTTGGTTCCCGTTGTCATTCCTCATTTCTGTAAAAGAATGACACAAACAAAAGTTAAAATCATGTAGATTTTAATCTCCATTGGAGTAGAAAACCACAAAGGTTTTCTCCGGAACAGTGAGTATAACACAAATACAGAAAATACTTAAGTTCCTTAAGCTTGTTAGTAAACTGTATTTGTAAAATAATTCTGGAGAAGATAAAATAGCATATAAATAGAAATGTAAAAAAAAACAGAATTTAATTCGAGCCCACTAAATTCACAGTGTTTCCTTAAGGAACTTAATTCAATCCTAGTACCCAAGGTTGTGGATTATTTCCTCCCAGGATAGAGCGAATTATACACTGGTGCAGCGGTACTTCAACCCCAGTGTTTCAGCGAACACAATGATCGGTAGTAAATCACACTTACTGTTGCTTTCTTTGTAGTTAAAACAATGCTGAAGAATGGAGGAGAACTCAAAAATTCGTATGGAAAATTTGAGAGAATGGACTGCTATTATAGCCAACGTTGAGCTCAATTTGAAGAGGTGCAACTCTTCAGAAGGGCTGTTTACATAAACGGTCATAAGATAAATGACTATTGCAACAATAAACCGGGAATTCAAAATGCGGAGGAAACTTAATTTTCCATTGCAAAAATGGAAAATGGACACTTAATTTTCTGTTTACAGAAAATGAATATTTCATAATATTCCATTAATATTTACGTTAAATTCGAAGCCGAAGCCGAGCGAGCAACGACGGCGATGGCGTGAGGCTTGCCTTCTTCTTAACTCTTTAGGAGTTAGAAGAAGAACAATTATATATCTACTCATCAAAAACCTTTTCCTCTTTCAATATGGGACAATATCTATTTGTCAAGAAGAGAAACTCAAATATTTCATTTCCCTCCATTTCCTATTCATTCTATTTTAAGCTACATTTAAGCTTAAAAACCCAATAGTCTAGCTGCTAGCATTACTATGTAAAAAAACATAGCACCAAAGGTGGCTTCTATGCGTCACATTATATATAAAGCCAAATGTATTTTTGAAAGTAAGTTCTAAGAAAATTGAAAAGAGAGCTAGGAAATGTAATAAAAACATATATCAGTCAAACTCTCTATAACAACCTTGTTTGTTCCGAATATTTTTGGATGTCATAGAAAAGTGTTGTTATAAGAACATATATTATAACATAATATGAAAATTGGTTCCGAAAAAAATTTATATAGTGAAGTATTGTTATATAAGGATGTTATTATAGAGATGTCTGACTGTATCATTTTGACGAATATTATAGGCAAGCTCGAGATTTTAAAACATCGGACAAATACTATCTTTTGAATTTTGACGTCTATCACTAGTCTCCAAGATACGGCTATGTTTTTATTAAATTCAGTCAGTTTTAAGTAAATTTCTATTTTCATCAATCTGTAAATAGACATATCATTGAACCATAAATAGACATATCATTGAACCATTTGAATTAGGTTTGAATCATTTTATGTATCAAATTAAGTTCTATCTTGATAAAGTAATTCACATAATTTAATAATCGTAATAGTAATCCAACTACATAATCAAATCAATCATAATACAACTAATTCACATAAAGTAACTAAATTAGAAGATGCCCCTTTTGTTTTACCAAAAAGTGTTAACCGTTTCTTAAAACGAATTAATAAAGGGATAGGGGGTAAATCTTAATCAAAGATAATTAACTCTAGATCGAAGAACATTAAGTAGGAGAAATCGGGAATGATTAGATTTATGAACTCGTAGAGATTATAAAAAATGTCAAGTGAAGACAGTAAACTTATATTCTCAATGCTGTTATTCTACAACACGCTATAAAGAAGAAACAAGAAAGTGTCTCGTTGACAGCTATAGATTATATCTTTATTGATTTCATGATGGAGATTACAAAGGTTTGGAACAATGTTTTGAACCTTCTCTTGGGTTATCCATAGATTCCCTTAAGAGAAGGTTCTTAAAGAAGAAGAAAAAAGAAAAAGCGCCCCTCCTATCATTCTCTTATCCTGTATATATATTGGATGTTCCCCCTAACCTGCGGTCCTTAGCCAAGGTACTTTATTATGCTATCTATACTTTAGGTCGGTCTCCCTAGATGCCTTGGCGTGGGCCTCGCCGTAGTGGCTTTCTGATGGTTCGACCTCGGCCATGAACGAGATGCTCATCGTTACGGTGTCTTGTATGCATCATCACGGCTTAATCACATTCTTGCCGTTACCTTCTGATGCCTTTCTTACAGTCAGATTGTGACCCATACAGTTAGTCCCTCCACCTATTGGGGTCGCCTTTGGACGAGCACGATGGGTGCACCTCGTCAATTCGAAAACTTTGAGAAATATGCACGTTTTGGTTGATGGGCGAGAACCTCTTAGCGGGGTGATGATGTGACGTTTCTCAAGCTTCGTCAGAGCAGTGTGTCAGTTGAAATGACATTAAGTTCGTCAGGTGTCATTATGACACACGTTCATCGTATGCCGCATCATTTCTCGTGCCTCTCCCGTTATTTTTTGAAAAAGGCGGCGCTTTATTTCTCGAACCGGTGTATTTATGTGTCTATAAATAAGAGAGTTTCTCATCCGAACGTAGTGTTTACCAAATCATTTACAAGCAGATCCTAAAAGCATTTTCCGACAATCCTTGTGGTTGTTACCCTTCTTTCCTAACGATCTGTATAATCGCTTAAAGTGATGGTCATTACTTCTTCTAACCCTGACCGAGTCGCTGGGGCTCCGGTGCCGAAAAATGTCGTGCCTCCCCTTGAAGAGGGAGTGAGTTTGGTGGAGGACGAGAGTTTTTCGACGGTGGATGAGGTGGTGCCCCGCTCGGGGAAGGCAAGGACTGACTATAACAGCGCTGCCGAAGATGAGCCTGAATCCGTGCTTTCTACGATGGATGCCACAATGCTCACGACATTCAAAGTCAAATAGAGAATCCTTGAGCATATCGAACTCGTTCCGGCGGGAGGCGATATAGTACACATACACCACCCAGGGTACTACCCGTTCTACGCGTACCCTTTTATTATTGGGTACACACTTCCCTTCCCTCACTGGCGGTGGACTTTTGGCGCTTCTACGAGGTGTGCCCGACTCAGATCTCCCTGTACATATACAAACTCTTCTTAATGCTGATCAAGTATGCGGATTTAGCCGACCGTGGGGTTTCCCTTCGACACTTGCTGCATCTCTTCGTCCCCAGCTTTCATAGGGGCACCATGCTACATCTTCGTCATTGAGGTACTAAGAGCCTGGTGATTGGGATGGACGACAAAACCAATCGCCACTTCTGGGAGAGATTCTTCTACATCTGCACGGAACACGTGATGTCTAACCCCCCAGGTTCCCCGAGACGTGGAATTTTTCTCGTAGGTCTTTCTTTCCTTTTCCTTTTTCACTATGTTGATCGGTTGTTTTCATCTAGTGATCTCGTTGATTGATTGTTTTTCTTGTGTTGTTGCAGCCGAGAGGTTACTCCCTCCGCAAGTTAATGATATTTGCGGGTGGGTGAGCTCGATTCTGCCTCATATTGTAGGGAATTCCCGCATGGACATGCTTCCACGTGAGGTTTGGGCGTAAACCTTCCTACGGTAAGTCAGCTCGTCTTGGCCTTAGCCATTTTACCCTTTGCCCTGTATTTTCCTTTGCCTTACATTTTCGTTTGGGTGTGTGTCCTGTTGACAGGTCGGAGAGGAGCGAGAAAAGCGGGGGCTCCCGCTCTTGCTTTCCGTCAACCGGCTTCCTCTGCTAGGCCCGTACTTAGGGAGGCTGCGAATGAGAGTGCTCGGAATCGGGTTATTTCGCAGATTGAGTCTGCATCAAGATCTGGTCGTACCGAGGTTGCTCCTCGGTCGGACTCTTCGATATCCATGATTCTTTCCCTCTCGTGGGGTTGGCGAAGAGGCCCTGTCAAAGAGGCGGAAGATAACGCTAGAGGAGATGTCTTTGATTAACGCGCCCTCGATGGTCGATCCTGTCTCGATGGAACCTGAAATCGGGGGAGATGTCGCCCTGGGAGTGGACGCGATGCCTGGTTCGGGCATGGAAGGGGCCATTGTGGCATCAGGGCATAGTTTGGCGGCTGCCACAATTATTTTGAGTGGACCCTCAACATCTCAGCAGGCTCGCACCTCTTCTCCGGCCGGCGAGAAGATGAAGGGCGTGGTGGTGGACGAGTATGATTCCGATTTGGACATTGACCTTGAGGATATGAGAGTGTTCGAAGAAGGCTTTACCAGGGTCGAGGTGATAACGGGTGGTCCTTCCCGTGTGCTCAAAATCCTGTCAGACCTTAACCTGTTGGGGGATCTGGTGGATTTGGTGCCGCAATTCGACCTTCAATGCTCCGCTGCCGAAAGCAGGTCTCTTTGGGAGATTAGTGACTCTGGCTTGTCACTTGATGTCTCCGGGATGGACTTGAGGGTGAGTTTCCTGTCTTTACTTTATTTGTTTTGTATCTTTCGTCGTGTCTTTCATTTTTGCTGATTCTTCCTTTTTTTTTTTGGCTTTAGACTTACATGTTGGAGATTGAGAGAGCTCGTCGGGCCGAGACGTGGGCCGAAGTCTTTTTTGAAGATGGCCGCGAAATACCGTCGATATTGGAAAAGGTGCCGAGAGATGCACACGTATCTTAGAGTGGGTGGCGATACTCGGTCTCTCAGGGAGGAGTTGGAGAAGAAGCATAAGGACTTGGTGCGGTCTGTCCGCAGATGTAGTGAGCTCGAGGGGCTGCTTAAGGTTAAAGACAAGGAGCTCGAGGTGGACAAGGGTGTTGCGGCGGAGTGCGAGGACCTTCAGGCGAATGGGTCATCCTTGCGAGCCGAGCTCGAGCAGAATGCCACTAGAGTTGCTAGTCTAAGTTCGGAGTGGATCGAAAAGGTGACCGACTTGGTGGTTGAGTTAGAGAGGGCCGAGGGGGCCCGGTGGCGGCCATGGAGAAGGCGGCAGAACTGGAAGACACTTTGCGCGTCTTCATGTCTGAGTGAGAGGCTGAGAAGAAGACGACCACGATGAGGGAGGCAAGGCTCGAAGAGTGGATCGACGAGCTTGAGCGGGATGCCTCGATCCTAGGTGACAAAGTTGCGGCTCTTGAAGCTGAGAAGGCGCAGGTTTTGGCTCAGGCCCCCCCAAAATCCGCCTCTATTGCTGTCCCCCGCCACTTGTATGAGATGTGGGTCCATGCTGAGGCCCAATGAGATGTATATAAGGATTTGTGGGCAGTTGGGAATGTCATTGAGGCCGCTTTTGAGGATGCTCGCGTGAAGGCGCGCGAGGCTCGCCTCCCGCGGCTATGATCCCATGACTCTGGAGACCAACGGGGGTGCTGAGGTTGAATACATGCTTTCTTCTGACGACGGTGATGCTGGCGAGGATGATGGGTGAGACGTGGTAGAGTGAAGTTTTGTAGTCTTTTGGTACTTTGGTTTTTTGTTCTTTTCTTTGTTGTTGTTTGTTGCTATTGTTTTGTTTTGTTGTTTCTTCGCTTTTTTTTGGGCCTGTTTTGGCCTCTTGTAAGACGTTGTGCGTATGTAAATTTTGAATAAGAATTTTCTTTTGGCTGTATGTCCCTGCCTCTTTTCCTGCCTTTTTTTTTCTTTTCTATTCCCTTTTGAGTAAGAACTTCAGACTTTTTTGTGCTGAGTCCATGTCTCACCAGGGGGATTTGGTGGGATCAACCCTCACTTTATTCGAGCGAGGTCGAATGTAAAGTAATTCGATCGAGGTCGAATTTCATTTTGGCGACTCGAACGAGGTCGAGTTTTACTTTGGCGACTCGAGTGAGGTAGAGTTTTTTTCTTTGGCGATTCTTGGAGTGGTGTAAGAATATCGCGTGTTACTTTACTTTTTATTGGAGAGTTTCATGTGTTGCAGTTTATGCATGCATCGAGGTGAGTCCCAGTCTATATAGTCCCTTCATCGCTCGGCCTGGAGAGGTCGTCAACCAGGCGGGCGATGAATTCTTTGATTAGAGGGTCAGATGTGATTTGATGTGTATGGTCGGGTGAGTTGGTGTTGCATCGCCAGGGCGATCACATGGGCGAGCTCTTGGTACCCACGTCCTGCTTGTGTTGGGGCGTTTTGAGCTTGTCGCATAGTCCCCTGCTTATGGAGATTGTTCTTCATGAAGCTGGTTCGTTCTGAGTCGTTTGTCTATTATTTGCACTACAGTATGGTGTGGGGGATTCTTCCCGGTTTTCCCACTGCTATAGGGAGGAATTTTGAGCCGGTATGTCGGTTGTCCTTGGCTCGCGTACTCGGGGGTGCGCGTCCCTGCTCTTATTTTCACTTTTTTTTGTAAAAGGGATAGCGAGTTAGAGGTATGAGGAATCATTCGTTACCTTGGTTGGCTGGTTAGCTGATGAATGAGGGAGATTGTTCACGTTTCCTTCATCGATTGCACTCTTTAGACCTGATGTCGGCTTCACATTCAGCCTCGTCATTATTTAAGCTGGAGCATCCCGTGGGTGGACGATTTGCTCCTCCTGTTAGGACCTGGAAGTGAGATTGCAGGTACGCTTGATGTGCAATAGTCACAGCTCCACTACGGTGGCTCACGCTTGCAGTGCGCCAGAGTTGCTGCCGTGGTGCAATGTAGGCGTTGCGTATAAGCCTGGCGTAGCTCCGGTTTTGCGTAAGGATTTATCCTTGGTTTGGCGGATCTAGAGGGAACTAAGCTTTGGCTAGAAAATCCCCACAGACAGCGCTAAATTATTTTATCAAAAAAGTGTTAACCTTTTCTTAAAATGAATTAATAATGGGATATGGGGTAAATCCTAATCAAAGATAATTAACTCTAGATCGAAGAACATTAAGTAGGAGAAATCGGGACGGTTAGATTTATGAACCCGTCGAAATTATAAAAAATGTCAAGTGAAGATAGTGAACTTATATTCTCAATGATGTTATTCTACAACACGCTATACAGAAGAAACGAGAAAGTGTCTCGTTGACAGCTACAGATTATATCTTTATTGATTTCATGATGGATATTACAAAGGTTTGGAACAATGTTTTGAACCTTCTCTTGGGTTATACATGGATTCCCTTCGGAGAAGGTTCGAAGAAGAAAAAAGAAAAAGCTCCCCCTCCTATAATTCTCTTATACTGTATATATATAATGGATGTTCCTCCTGACCCGGCGGTCCTTAGCCAAGGTGCTTTATTCTGCTATCTATACTTTAGGTCGGCCTCCCTAGACACCTTGGCATGTGCCTCGCTGTAGAGGCTTTCTGATGGTTCGACCTCGGCCATGGCCGAGATGCTCGTCATTACGGTGTCTTGCATGCATCATCACGACTTAATCACTTTCTTGCCGTTCCCTTCTGATGCCTTTCTTACGTGGTCAGATTTCGACCCATACACCTTCAAAATTAATTATTCAAAAGATGAAAAAAAAAACTTAATTAGAGAACGGGACAATGTGGCTAGGGTTTTCCCACCGAATGAGAAAGAGGAAAAGTAAGAAAAGGAAAAGAAAAATGCGTCTAAGGTATAATAAACCAAATGAGAATATGTTCTGGGCTATCTTTATGGTTCTCCGGAGGTTGGTAGATAATATGAATGAATACGGTGAATTAAATACAATCGGATATTATTGTTTTTGTGATTTTTGTTGTTTGAATACAACTCTTAATTAAATATCAATAATTGAATACAATGTAAAATATTTTACACTGAATATTAGTGAATTGAATACAGTGTATACAACCGAATTGAATAGAACAGTATACACCCTAATTCTTGATGTTGTTGTTTGAATATAACTGAATTCAATATAGTGAAATTGAATACACTGTAAAACACATAAGAACGAATAAATTCGAATTAAATACAGTGTATACAATCGAATTGATACAACTTCTTCTCTTAACTATAATGATTTCTGAAAATTCCACTATATAATAGTAGAAATGGCATCAGGTAGCCACTCTAAAGGGCCGCTTTTAGGAATTAGCCAATGTATTTGTGTTTCAGTTCATTTTTTAGGATACAAATGTTCTGAATTGTCTTGAAATTAAGGTATTTAATTTAATTTTTAGGACAAAATAAATACTGATTAATCCGTAAATAGCATCCCTAAAAATGACCGTTTGTGTACTTCCCTCTATATAACCATGTGAATTTATACTTGAGAGCTAAAACAAGTAGCAAAATATTAAATAACAGAGCTGGTAAAAGGAAACTGGAAATAGATTTACGTATGAGATTTCATCAGTATATATTTGTTTCAAAGTACTCTTTAGTTGGGGTACGAATGGTCTATGGAAATAAAGTAGGAGAAGGAAGTAAAAAAGGGAGACATATATAATTTAAAACTCTGCACCTAAGTGGTATAAGATAGAGTATAATTAAAAATAAAAATAAGAATTAGCGACAGACAAATTTTGTAGCTAAATAGTAAATTCCTCGTTAGTCCTACTATACAACGGATTAATGACAAATTATCAAAAAACTTTGTTAGCTACAAGCCATTTAAAACCAAATTATTATTGCAGATTGATTAGCCCCTTACAAGAATAACGTGTTTTATAGAGGAATCTTATGCCTTTTCAATGTACTAGTCTTTTTAGAGCTAAGATCGTGACGAATGATGGACACGGAAAGTGGAAATGAAACAAGTGTAGAAAGGCATAAGATTACATTGACATATCATGTATTAGGTGATAATAACTTTTAAGTTGGATTTCTAGTCCATTCATATGTGTATATGGCTTCTCAAAACAAGAATTAAATTCATAACAAGTACTATATATTAACGAGCGAGCGAGCGAGTCGAAATTTTAGCCCATATAGGACTTTATGATGCGGATTTATATTTTGTCTGACTCCCATGCGGATATCGGGTAGAAAAAGAAGAAGTTGCTTTGGATATATAAAGAAGAAGATGATGAAACATTACAGCACGAATCAATGAGCTCAAGTGCACTGCTAAAATATTCCAAGGTGAAATTTCTTGCGTTTAAAATCCCTCATTTTCTTCTATAATTTCCTTCTAAACTTGTGATGACCCAAAATGTCATCCCGTATATTCTATCTAATTCTGTGTTCTGAGGTCGTGAAAAACCTCCTTCTATCTCACCTCGATTTGCGTGCGCAACCCGGACCTTTATGTGAAAAATTGATAAAAATGATAATTTTGTATTGGAAATTTGAATAAAGTTGACTTCAGTCAATGTTTTTGGTAAACGGACTCGGACCCGTGATTTGACGATCCCGAAGGGTCCATAGAAAAATATGGGACTTGGGCATATGCCCGGAATCGAATTCCAGGGTCCCAAGTCCGAGAAATGAATTTTTAAAGAAAATTATTTTCTGAAATATATTAAGGTTTTTGAAAATGAATTTTTAGGTGAAACCTGTGATATCGGGCCCGTATCATGGTTCCGTAGCCCGGAACAGGCTCAATATGGTTATTATGTGTTATCTGTGAAATTTGGTAAGAAACGGACTTGGTTTGACTTGTTTCGGATAAAAAACGGGAAATTTGAAAGTTTATAAAGTTTTGAAATATTTCATTGATTTTGAGGTTTAATTCGATGTTTTGATGTTAATTTGGTGATTTGATTACATGAATAAGTCCGTAGGATGTATTTGAGGTTGTGTGCATACCTGGTTTTGAGTCCCGAGGGCTCGGGTGAGTTTCGGGTAGGTGTCAGAGTGCAAAACTTAGGAAAAATCTGGTGTAAAATGAGTTTTCTGCTATCTGGTGTTCTCTTCTATGAGATCGCATAGACACATCCGCGATCGCATAGTGTAAAATGGACCAACCCAATTTTTCCTTCAATGCGATCGCATTTCATGATACGCGATCGCATAGTGCATCGTTTGGCAACAGAAAATTCCTACTCTGCGATCGCACAGTGGTCCTCGCGAACGCACTGTGCAAATCCTTGGCAACGGTTCTTTCCCTTATATGCGATTGCATACTTAGCTCCGCGATCGCATAGCACCTTTTGGCCAATAGTATTTTTTTCTCCTGTGCGATCGCATCTCTGTGTCCGCGATCGCAGTGCACAAATAACTGGGCAGGCATATTATATTCCAAAAATCGGGGGTTTCACCATTTTAAACATATTTTGACTTCTAGAGCTCGGTTTTGAGCGATTCCTTGAGGGATTTTCACACCAATCGAATGGGTAAGTGTTCTCCCACTAAAATTAAATATATTTCATGAATTAGTTCTTGTTTTTATCATTTAAATTGTGTTTTAGGTTGAGGGGATTGTGGGTTTTGAAAGAAAACTTCAAAAATGAGAATTCATGGTTTGAATGACCAAATGTTATTGGAATTGGATAAATTTAGTATGGGTGAACTTGTATCGGAATGAGTAATCGGAATTTGTAAAATTTATCGGGTTCCGAGGTGCGGGTCCGGGGGTCGACTTTTGGGTCGATTTTTATAAATTTGCAAAGATTGAAACTTTATTATTCGGAATCATTCCTTATACGGTTCATATGTATTTTGAAGTTGTTTTAGTTGATTTTGAGCCGTCCGGAGGCCTTCCTGCTCGAGAACTCTATTTTTGAGTACCGGGTTGTCGTCTTTGATTGAAGTATCTTGCCTAACCTTGTGTAGGGGAACTACCCTTAGGATTGAGTCTTCTATGTTGATTGTAGTCCGCGTACGCGAGCTGACGAGTGTATACTCGAACTTGTTTGCAAATAGATTGCCCTTTAGGGATTTTGGGTCCTTATGCTCCCCGTATATGAATTGAACTTGTTATATCTGAATCCCCGATTTCTAGTCTCAACTCTTCCTGTTCAAATTAGAAGTACTTGCCTAGCATTCCTTGTTTCTTATAAGATCTTAATTGAGTTAAATGAAGACTTTGTTTTTCCTACCGTCATGCTATGTCTCCCTTCATACGATGCTTATGTGACTAAAACTAGTATGATCTCGCTCTATAAATGTCTAACAAGATATTGGAATATCTATATGTTGATGAAGCATGCCCATGAGTCGTACCTTGTGACTTAAATGATTTTTCTCTTAAGTACTACTTGGGTTTAATTGTTGACCGCCCGTGTTGATGGTATTCTTTGATATTGCCTATTTACTGAGCATTTGTTCAAACTGAGTTTATTCGGTGAAACTAATTGTCTAAGTGAGATTGGTTATAACTGATTCCCTTGCCGGGATGATTTGGTTTCTTGGTTGTGAACTTGAATATGTAGAATCGTTTCCATATTTGCTTTGTTTTCCCCTCGTTATGTTGTTCTCTCTTTGTGCTTGGCATTCCTCTCAGTGGCTACTTCTTATGAGCTAGTTGTTACTACTTTTGTGATTTAAGTTTTTGTATTGATTTGCTCATCGCACTTTGTATTCGGCCTTGTTTGATTTCGTGCCGGTTGTGGCAATATATGTTGTTTCTGTCGCATTCTGGTTGTTTTCCTCAGTGGCTGCATTGCATATTTAAATTGGGACTACGGGCAGAGATCCGGGAGCTTTCCCCCTATACTGCATATTTAAATTAGGACTACGAACGGAGATCCGGGAGCTTTCCCCCTGTACTGCACTGCATATTGGGACTACGGACAGAGATCCGGGAGCTTTCCCCCTGTACTGCATCACATATTTAAATTGGGACTACAGATAGATATCCGTGAGCTTTTCCCCTATACTGCATCGCATATTTAAATTAGGACTATGGACAGAGATCCGGGAGCTTTCCCCCTGTACGACATTGCATGGCAAATTCTGAGTTGCGGACTGAGTTCCGGTAGTTTTATGATTGATGAGAATTGGATCGAAAAATATAAATATATATATTGAAAAGTATATTTGAAAAGCATTTGTCTTGCAGAATAATGATATTTGAAAGAGCAGTACTTGGGAAAATATATTTCGAACATCACGTATTTTGATGATATTTGAAAGAGCAGTACTTGGAAAAATATATTTTGAACATCACGTATTTTGATGCTATTTGAAAGAGCAGTACTTAGGAAAATATATTATTGAACATCACGTATTTGATGATATTTGAAAGAGCAGTATTTGAGAAAGTATATTTGGACACCACCTATTTTGAAGAGACTATATTGTTAAGATTTATCTTTATAAAAATATATAAATGTACATTCAGAGAAAGTATGTTTCAACGAAGAAATTTCTCTATTCCGAAATGATTATATCTTTAAAGATTTCAAAATAAACTCACGATTTAAAGGTTTTCACTCGAAGGTTGGCCAGTTTTATTGAGTTATTTGCTAAGGCCTGACGTAGATAAATTGATGCAGTGCTGGNGACAGAGATCCGGGAGCTTTCCCCCTGTACTGCATCACATATTTAAATTGGGACTACAGATAGATATCCGTGAGCTTTTCCCCTATACTGCATCGCATATTTAAATTAGGACTATGGACAGAGATCCGGGAGCTTTCCCCCTGTACGACATTGCATGGCAAATTCTGAGTTGCGGACTGAGTTCCGGTAGTTTTATGATTGATGAGAATTGGATCGAAAAATATAAATATATATATTGAAAAGTATATTTGAAAAGCATTTGTCTTGCAGAATAATGATATTTGAAAGAGCAGTACTTGGGAAAATATATTTCGAACATCACGTATTTTGATGATATTTGAAAGAGCAGTACTTGGAAAAATATATTTTGAACATCACGTATTTTGATGCTATTTGAAAGAGCAGTACTTAGGAAAATATATTATTGAACATCACGTATTTGATGATATTTGAAAGAGCAGTATTTGAGAAAGTATATTTGGACACCACCTATTTTGAAGAGACTATATTGTTAAGATTTATCTTTATAAAAATATATAAATGTACATTCAGAGAAAGTATGTTTCAACGAAGAAATTTCTCTATTCCGAAATGATTATATCTTTAAAGATTTCAAAATAAACTCACGATTTAAAGGTTTTCACTCGAAGGTTGGCCAGTTTTATTGAGTTATTTGCTAAGGCCTGACGTAGATAAATTGATGCAGTGCTGGGTTGCTAGTGTTTTTATTGGGTTGTGATTCTCGCCATTTGGATTGTATTCTTTCCATTCTCTTTGCGTATTTCTATTATGCTGTCCGTTGATCGTAATTATTGAATTTCCTTCCGTATTATTCTATCGTATCGTTAATTATATTGAAATTTTTTTAGATAAATATTATGTTTCGGTCTTCTATACACTTATGCCTTTTTACTTATTAGACCGGTGGTGTCTTGACTAGTCCTCGTCACTACTTCACCGAGGTTAGTCTTGATACTTACTGGGTACCGCTGTGGTGTGCTTATACTACACCTCTGCACATTTTTGTGTGCAGCTTCAGGTTATTGTTGTTGGTAGCTGCGCAGATCATTACTGAGGAGACTCAAGGTAACCTGCTACTGCATTCGCAGGCTTCCGAGTCACCTTCCTGTTTTATTTCTATCCAACTGTACTTACTTATTCCTAGAAAGTTGTATTTATATTTGATAGAAAGATTTTGTAGAGCTTATGACTTGTATTTACCGGGTTTTGGGAAATTGTAAACTCTGTCAAGAATTCTGTTTCGAAATTCTTAAAATTCCTTTATTATTGTTGTTGTTCAGTGGAAATGTTAGGCTTACCTAGTCCCTAAGACTAGGTGCCATCACGATACCCAACAAAGGGAAATTTGGGTCGTGACAAGTTGGTATCAGAGCACTAGGTTCATAGGTGCTACGAGTCATAAACGGGTTTGGTAGAGTCTTGCGGATCGGTATAGAGACGTTTGTACTTATCTATGAGAGGCTACAGAACTATCGGGACATTTCACTTCCTTTATTCCTATCCATTGATCTTGAAGTTTGAAATTATCGTTCCATTCTCTCACCGATGGTGAGGACACGAGCGGTGGTTCTGGATGATGTTACCCCGAAGCAAATGTCGTAGGGGTCAGAGACGAGGGCCAATGAGGAGCACGTGCCGCAGTTAAGATGCCTACCAGAGCAGCCGTTGAGGAGTCGCCAGTAGCTCTAGTTGGGGACAGGTACTGGGGGTGCCTGTTGCTACCTCGGATTCCAAGAGACCTGAGCGCAGTTTTGAGTACAATTGGTACATCGACTCAGGCAGGGTTGATTTTCGTGCATCAATTACTTCACAGATAAGGGGAGGAGTTCAGACTCCCACCGTCTACACTCCAGAGCAGCGAGATCATATTGGTCAAGTTCCAATTGTCATGGCAGCACGACATGTGGTTTCAAATCAACCCGTGGTTAGGACAGCAACATCGGAGGTAGAGCACCTTGGGATTTAGAGGTACTGGAAGTACCACCTTTCTATCTTTCAGTGGATTGGCGGCGGGTAATGCCCAGGGTTTTCTAGAGAGTGTCACCATATTCTTCGTACTTCAGGTATTGTGGAGACTAGCGAGATTGCTTTTGTGACGTCTCAGGTCCAGAATAGTGGATTGATCAGTGGCGGCGGCATATGAGTTGGGGTTGCCTGGCCGAGTTAGCTTTACTAGCATGGATTCAGTTTTCGGAGATGCTTTGAGAGATTTGCACCTCAGATCCTTCGGGATGTACAACGCACAGAATTTGAGCAGTTGCGTCAGGGCGCTGTGTCACTATTGGAGTATGCCGTTGGATTCAGTGGCCAGATATACACCTCACTGGATTGTTTTAGTTAGGAGGCGAGTCCGTAAATTCATTGAGGGACTCAAGCATGGTAGAGAATTTTGGGTCAACCAGTTCAGTTGCATTACCAGCTTCTTATGGGAGCGTTTCAGGTACTCATGGGTCTCAGAGGATCCGTATTGTATGTTTTCAATAGACACATCGGTAGAGAGATTGTTTCCAGTGTGGAGATGTTAGCCACAGGGTGAGAGATTGTTCAAGGATTCAGGTGGGAGAGTTATAGCAGGGTGTTCAGGTGAGTAGAGGGCGCCTAAGAGGGGGAGACCCGACCCATTGATGTGTTGCATATAGTAGGCTAGAGGCCGTCGTGTCAGATATCGTCACCCAGGTATGGATTGATGTGCTAAAGTGGGGTACCATTGTATTTCACTATAGTCCTGTTGGTCAGGACGAGTTTCCATTATTTGTTGTCTCATTTATGAGTGAGTTTCATGTATTGCACTCTATTTTTGTGCTTTCTCCTGTTGGGAGATTCTATGAGTAGTAGCCGTGTCTATCATTGTTTATTTCATCCTTGCTAGTGGTGAAACTGGAAGTGAGTCCATGTCGCCCCTTGTGGTAAGCCTTATGTGATTCTCCTGAGTTTGTTTTCGACCTGTGATTTGATACTCCATCAAGATGTGAGATCATCTAGCGTTATGTTTTTTTTATCAACTGAGATGAGTTAAGGGAGAAAATTCTATGGATATGATATATACTCGGCATGTGACCTAGCGTTGAAGTCGAGACCCTCGTGATTCTTTGTGATTTGATATGTTTGGACCGGGCTGAGTACCGCAGTGGAAATTTTATCAGGATGGAATCCTTGTGATTTGTTCATATGCTTTGATTCTTCCTTGTTATATGGCTTTTGGTAAGTCAATATTGATAGAGAGTTATGCCTATGGGCTTGTTTGATAGTACCTTTATATGCTTCTACCTTTCCTACTCAGTCATTTCGTTATGTGCTTCTTTAGTTCAGTTTGCGGGATGTGTGTCCGATGGTGTTAACTGTGACTCGGTTNTGGTGATTCGGGTGTCTACTGATGAGGTCTTCGTGTTTATTGCATCATTATCGGTATTATGGGATTTGGAAACAGAGAGTTCTTCCATATATGGGACTAATTGCCAATGTTGAGTTGATTTCGAGCAGTTATGGTGATCAAAAGTGCTATTGAGCCTATGTGTAATGTGCTATGTTGTGTGGTCGTGCCTTATGGGCGTAGAACTGAGTTGATGCAGCTGGTTGAGGCTAATGCCGGATATGGATTCAGAATCGTGTCTTTTGGAAATGAGTAGAAAGTGAGGAATTGAGGTATGAGGCTTATCGATGATGGTGAGAAGGCTATATGGAAGTTGTGATGGTTTCATCAGGCTTATGTATGTTGGAGTGACGTGGGATCACCCGCGGGTGTGTGTTCGAAATGCGCAATCAGTGATTGGAGTAGTTCAAAGTGAATCTTAGCACATTCAAGGACGAACGTTTGTTTAAGAGGGAGAGATTGTGATGACTCAAAAGATCATCCCGTATATTCTATATAATTCTGTGTTCCGAGGTCGTGAAAACCTCCTTCTATCTCACCTCGATTTGCGTGCACATCCCAGGCGTTTAGCCGGGAAGCCTTTATGTGAAAATTGATAAAAATGATAATTTGTATTGGAAATTTGAATAAAGTTGACTCCAGTCAACGTTTTTGGTAAACGGACCCGGACCCGTGATTTGACGGTTCCGGAGGGTCCGTAGAAAAATATGGGACTTGGGCGTATGCCCGGAATCGAATTCCGAAGTCCCAAGTCCGAGAAATGAATTTTTAAAGAAAATTATTTTCTGAAAATATTAAGGTTTCTGAAAATGAATTTTTAGGTGAAACCTGTGATATCGGGCCCGTATCATGGTTCTGGAGCCTGGAACAGGTTCAATATGGTTATTATGTGTTATCTGTGAAATTTGGTAAGAAACGGACTTGGTTTGACGTGTTTCAGATAAAAAATGGGAAATTTTAAAGTTTATGAAGTTTTGAAATATTTATTGATTTTGAGGTTTAATTCGATGTTTTGATGTTAATTTGGTTATTTGATTACACGAATAAGTCCGTAAGATGTATTTGAGGTTGTGTGTATATTTGGTTTTGAGTCCCGAGGGTTCGGGTGACTTTCGGGTAGGTGTCGGAGTGCAAAACTTAGGAAAAATCTGGTGTAAAATGATTTTTCTGCTATCTAGTGTTCTCTTCTATGCGATCGCATAGACACATCCGTGATTGCATAGTGTAAAATGGACCAGACCAATTTTTCCTTCAATGCGATCGCATTTCATGATACGCGATCGCATAGTTCATCGTTTGGCAACAGAAAATTCCTACTCTGCTATCGCACAGTGGTCCTCGTGAACGCACTGTGCAAATCCTTGGCAGTGGCTCTTTCCCTTATATGCGATGACATACTTAGCTCCGCGATCGCATAGCACCTTTTGGCCAGTAGTATTTTTTTTCTCCTATGCGATCACATCTCTGTGTCCGCGATCGCAGTGCACAAATAACTGGACAGGCAGATTATATTCCAAAAATTGGGGGTTTCACCATTTTAAACATATTTTGACTTCTAGAGCTCGATTTTGGGCGATTCCTTGAGGGATTTTCACAAAAATCGAATGGGTAAGTGTTCTTCCACTAGAATTAAATATATTTCATGAATTAGTTCTTGTTTTTATCATTTAAATTGTGTTTTAGGTTGAGGGGATTGTGAGTTTTGAAAGAAAACTTCAAAAATGAGAATTCATGATTTGAATGACCAAATGTTATCGGAATTGGATAAATTTGGTATGGGTGAAATCGTATCGGAATGGGTAATTAGATTTGTAAAATTTGTCGGGTTCCGAGGTGCGGGCCCGGGGGTCGACTTTTGGGTCGATTTTTATAAATTTGCAAAGATTGAAACTTTATTATTCGGAATCGTTCCTTATACGTTTTATATGTATTTTGAAGTTGTTTTAGTTGATTCTGAGCCGTCCGGAGGCCTTCCCACCCGAGAAGTCTATTTTTGAGTACCGGGTTGTCGTCTTTGAAGTAAGTATCTTGCCTAACCTTGTGTGAGGAACTACCCCTTAGGATTGAGTCTTCTATTGTAACGACCAGACCGATCGTTTTGAGCTCTAGCGCGTCGTTCAGCGGTTTGAAGTCGTGAGCAGCTTCATTTCAGGTATTATGACCCGTGGGCGTGGTCGGAATTGAATTCCAGGAAGTTTAGAATTGATTTGGAAAGAAAATTCTCATTTCAGAAGCCTTAAGTTGGAGAAATCAACTAAGACTGGAATTTTGAGTAAACGACATCCGAATCAAGATTTGAAGGTTCCAGCAGGTTCGTATGATGATTTCGGACTTGGGTGTATGTTCGGCTCGGGGTTTGGATAACCCGGGAGCAGTTCGGCGTATATTGTGGAAGTTAGCATTTTAGAAGGATTCCATGAATTTGGGCTTGAAGTGCATATTAGTGAGGTTGATGTATGTTTGGGATTCCGAGTCTGGGAATAGCTCCGTATGGTGATTTTGGAATTGGGAGCGCGATCGGAAGTGAATTTGGATGTCCGCATGTCATTTTGGGGTCATTTGGCTAAAGATAGAAATTTGAAGGTTTTTGAGAAATCCGACCGGAAGTGAAAGTTTTGATATCAAGGTCGGAGTGCGATTCCGGAAGTTGGAGCAGGTCCGTAATGTTGAATATGACTTGTGTGCAAAATTTGAGGTCAATCGAGTCTGATTTGATAGGTTTCGGCGTTGGATGTAGAAGTTTGAAATTCTAAGTTCTTAAAGAATTGGATTTGAGTGTGATTCGTGATTTTGGCGTTGTTTGATGTGATTTTCCGGGCTCGAGCAAATCCGTATCATGTTTTGGGATAGGTTGGTGTGATTGGACGGGGTCTCGGGGGCCCCGAGTGGATTCCGGGTGATTGACTGATCAATATTTGAAGTTGGAGAAGGCTAAAGGTTGCTGTCATCTGGTGTAACCGCACCTGCGAGGCTTTGACCGCAGGTGCGGCTAAGGGCGCCGTAGGTGCGAGACTAGAGCTGGACCTGAGGAGGCTGCAGGTGCGGAAGATTGGTCGCACCTGCGGAATCGCAGGTGAGAAGAGGGGATCGCAGGAGCGGGAATTTGCTGGGTCATGTCAGAGCCGCACCTCCGATGGAATTTTCGCAGGTGCGGAGCCCAGGAGCGGCCATTGGATCACAGGTGTGAAAGAGGCCTCGACAAAATTTTTTAAAGTCGGGTTTGTGCCATTTCTCTCACATTTTTCATTTGGTTGGGGCGATTTTGGAGGATTTCAAAGGGAGATTTTCACCAAGCATCAAGAGGTAAGTGATTCCTTCTCATTTCCAAGTTAAATACAAGATTATTACACAAATTTGATATGAGAAATTTTGGGAAAAATTGGGGGTTTTGAAGAAAAACCTAGAAAATGTAAATTTGGAATTTAGCCACGAATTTGAGTAAGGAATGTAGAGTAAATTGCAAGATTGAACTAATAGGGCTATGGGTAGAATGTATCTTCGAGAATTTCGGATTTCCGGGCACGTGGGCCTGAGGGCATTTTGGTCCTTTTCTCCGAGCGGGGTTGGGAAAGTATATAATCTAAATTTGTTGTGAGTATTAGGATGAATTTTCATTGCTTTGCCGTTATGTGGTAGTTTCGGAGCAATGTGCGTCCGTTGGAGTCATCGTAAGGGCTTGGAAGACGGTATTGGGATTCCGGAGTGAGGTAAGTCTCCTTTCTAACTTTGTATGGGGGAATCGTCCCCCTGGGTGAATTAATTCAATACATGCTATTATATTCGGGGACTACGTACACACGAGGTGACGATAGTCCGTGCGTAGCTACTATTATGCCATGTCCGAGTAGTCTAGGACCCACTAGCATGCCTTACGTGTTATACCTGTAATCTTTCCTGTAATATTAAACTGCTAATATAATCGAAGACATAATTGAATATCTAAAAGAAAACTAGAGTTCAGCTTGTTAATCTTCTAAAAAGAGAATTTATCTGTCTATGGATATTTGTGTACTTGGACTAGGTTGTATCGTGGAATATCATTAAACTTGACAAATGAGTTTCAAAAACAAATGTATTCAAAACCTATATTTCATGTTTCTTTTAATAAGGATTTTACCACTTTCCCTAGAAAACTGTTTTCTTGATAAAATACAGATTTAATATGTGGATATGTGTAACTCTAGGTGCCTGAGTCACTTGAGTGTTCGAAGAAGGCTTTACCAGGGTCGATGTGACAGAAGGTGGTCCTTCCCGTGTGCTCAAAATCCCTCCATACCTTAACCTGTTGGGGTATCTGGTGGATTTGGTGCCGCAATTCGACCTTCTATTCTCCGCTGCCGAAAGCAGGTCTCTTTGGGAGATTAGTGACTCTGGCTTGTCACTCGGTGTGTCCGGGATGGCCTTGAGGGTGAGTTTCATGTCTTTACTTTCTTTGTTTTGTATCTTTCGTTTTCACTGATTCTTCCTATTTTTTTTTTGGCTTTAGACTTACATGTTGGGGATGAAGAGCGCTTGTCGGGCCGAGACGCGAGCCGAAGTCTTTTTTGAAGATGGCCGCGAAATACCGTCGGTATTGAAAAAGGTTCCGAGAGATGCACACATATCTTAGAGCGGGTGGCGATACTCGGTCTCTCGGGGAGGAGTTGGAGAAGAAGGAAAAGGACTTGGTGCGGTCTATCCGCAGATGTAGTGAGCTCGAGGGGCTGCTTAAGTTTAAAGATGAGGAGCTCGAGGTGGGCAAGGGTGTTGAGGCAGAGTGCGAGGACCTTGAGGCGAAGGTTTCATCATTGCGAGCCGAGCTCGAGCAGAATGCCACTAGAGTTGCTAGTCTATGTTCGGAGTGGATCGAAAAGGTGACCGACTTGGTGGTTGAGTTAGAGAGGGATGAGGGGGCCCGAGTGGCGTCCATAGAGAGGGCGGCAGCGCTGGAAGACACTTTGCACGTCCTCATGTCTGAGTGAGAGGCTAAGAGGAAGATGACCACGATGAGGGAGGCAAGGCTCGAAGAGTGGATCGGCGAGCTTGAGCGGGATGCCTTGAGCCTAGGTGACAAAGTGGCGGCTCTTGAAGCCGAGAAGGTGCAGTTGTTGGATCAGGCCCCCCCAAAATCTGCCTCTGTTTTTATAATCTAATAACTTTAACATTCACATCAATAGTAATTTCTGAAAATAATAGAGCAATGAGAACAACAAATGATTTAAATAAAAAGGAATTTGAGAGATTTTGGATTACTTAACAGAACAAAGGGTAATTTTTAAATGTTTGCTGATAATAGGGATAAATTTTTCTTGATAGTATAACGATAGGGGTAAATTTGACCGGATAGTATAACGGAGGTTAAATGTAGACAATATTCGAAAGTAGAGAGGTGTATTTGACCCTTTTCTCATAAAACAATCTAATGAACAATAGTCATTGCATTGCCTAAGTTCCTCATTTTTTGGTGTTTTAAGGCCATAAAATGAGAATTCAGGACGATTCCTAGATTTTCGTGTGCTATGGTCCACGCCATCGGCATGAATTCGGGCGACCTGCCCAACCTGCATGGGCCCGGGCGTTTTAGGGTAAAAATGTAATTCAAAAATGACTTAAGAATCATTAGTCACCACCTCACCATGACCATTACTCATTTTTTGGCATTTTAGGGCCATAAAATTGGAAGTTCGCCCGATTCACAGATTTTCATTTTCTATTGCCCACGCCTCTTACATAGGCCCGGGCGACCACGCCCTGATTGCCTAAAAGTTCTCTGGCCATCAAAAATGATATAAGGAACAACAGTCACCACCTTGCCATGACCGTTACTTGTTTTTTGGCGTCTTAAGGCCATAAAACAAGAATTTCGCCCAATTCCCAGATTTTTGTGTGCTATAGCCCACGCCTCCTACATGGGACAGGGCGACAAAACCCGAATCACATAAAATTTTACAGGACCATTAAAAATGACCTAAGTAATAATAGTCACCGCCTTGCCTTGACCTTTACTCGTTTTTTGGCATTTTAGGTCTATAATACTGGAATTCAGCTCGATTCTCATATTTTCGTGTGCTTTAGCCCAAGACTCCTGCATGGAACCGGGCGACGAGGCCCGGATCGCCTAAATTTTTCTAGTCCATAAAAAATGACCTTTGAATAACAGACACCGCCTCGCTATGACCGTTACTCAATTTTTGGCATTTTAGGGCCATAAAATTAATTCAGCTCGATTCCCAGATTTTCATGTGATATAGCCGCCCAGGAGACAAAATCCGAATCTCCTAAAATTTTGCCGTCCGTCAAAAACTGCCTAAGACATAATAGTCACTACCTCTCCATGATCGTTACTCTTTTTTTAGCGTTTTAGGGTCATAAAACTTGAATTCTGCTCGATTCTCAGATTTCATATGCATGAGCCCAGGCGACCGGACTCAAAAACAAACTAAGGAACAATAGTCACCGCCTCGCCATGACCGTACTCATTATTTGGTGTTTTACAGTCATAAAAATGGAATTCTGTCAGATTCCCAAAATTTCTTGTATTGTAGCACGCGCCTCCTGCATGGGACCGGGCGACTAGACCTAAATCGCCTAAATTATTCTGGCCCATAAAAATGAAATTAGGAACTATCCTCACCGCCTCGCCATGACCATTACTCGTTTTTTGTCATTTTAGGGCCATAAAACTAGAATTCCACCCGAAACCTAGATTTTCGTGTACTTTAGCCCACTCCTCGTGCAAGGGCCCATGCAACAAAACCCGAGTCGCCTAAAACTTTGCCGGTCCATCAAAATTTGATCTAAGAAACAATAGTCACCACCTCTCCATGATCATTACTTTTTTTAGCATTTTAGAGCCGTAAAACTAGAACTCCGCCCGATTCTTAGATTTTCGTGCACTATAGCCCACGCCTCTTGTATGGCCCGGGAAACCGGACGTGGATCGCCTAAAGTTTTGCTGGCCTATAGAAAATGAGCTAAAAAACAATAGACACCGCCTCATCATGACTGTTACTCGTGTTTTGGCATTTTAGGGCCATAAAACTAAAATTCCGCCCGATTCCAAAATTTTCGTATACGCCCCCCACCTCCTGCAAAGGCCCGGGCGACCAGACCCGGATAGACTAAAATTTTGCCTGGCCATAAAAAATGGCTCAAGAAACAATATTCATCACCTCTCCATGACTGTTACTTATTTTTTTATGTTTTAGGGCCATAAAACTGGAATTCCACCCGATTCTCAGATATTCGTGTACTATTGCCCACGCCTCCTGCATAGGACCAGACGACCGGAACTGGATCGCCTAAAATTTTGTCGGCCTATCAAAATGACCTAAGGAAAAATAGTCACTACCTCACCATGACCTTTACTCGTTTATTGGCATTTTAGGGCAATAAACCTAAAATTTCGCCCGATTCCAAGATTTTCATTTGCTATAGCCCATGTCTCGTATATGGGACCGGGCGACCGAACTTGGATCGCCTAAAATTTTAACGGCTCACATAAAATAATCCAAGGAACAATTTTCACCGCCTCGCGATGACCGTTCCTTATCTTTCAGCGTTTTAGCCACGCCTCATGTATGGGCCCAAGGGATCGGACCTGGATGGCCTATAATTTTTCTGGCCCGTCCTAAATAACCTAAGAAACAGCATTCACTGCGTCACCCTGACTGTTATTCAATTTTTGGCATTTTAGGGCTATAACATTGGAATTCCACCAAATGCTTAGATTTGTGTGTGCTATATATAGCTCACGCCTCCTGCATGGGCCCGGGCGACCGGACCTGGATCACCTAAATTTTTGCCGGCCTATCAAAAAAAAAACTGAAGGAACAATAGTCACCGCCTCATCAAGGCCGTTCCTCATTTTTGGCATTTTAGAGCCATAATATAGGAATTCTATCTGATTCTCAAATTTTCGTGTGTTATAGCTCATGCCTCCTGCATGGGATCAGGTGACCGCACTAGGATCGCCTAAATTTTATCGGACCATCAAAATCGACCTAAGGAACAATAGTCACCACCTCTCCATGATCGTTGCTCTTTTTTTAGTGTTTTAGGACCATAAAACTGGAATTCTGCCCGATTCCCAGATCTTCGTGGGCTATGGCCCACGCCTTTTACCTGGACCCAGGAGACCGGACCTGGATCGCCTTAAATTTTGTCGACCCATAAAAAATTATCAAGGAACAATTGCCACTGCCTCGCCATGACCGTTCCTTATTTTTTGGCGTTTTAGGGCTATTAAACTGAAATTTCTCCTAATTCCCAGATTTTCGAGAGATATAGCTCACGCCTCCTGCATGAACCCGGGAAACCACACCTGGATCACCTAAAATTTTGTTTGCCCATAAAAAATGATCCAAGAAACAACTGTTACCGCCTCACCATGATCGTTCATCATTTTTTGGCGTGTTAGGCCATAAAACTGAAATTCTGTCCGATTCCCAGATTTTTGTGAGCTAGCCTACACCTCCTCGATGGGCCTGGGCGACCAGACCCAAATTGCCTAAACGTTTTCGGCCCGTAATGATCAAGGGAACAATAGTCACCACCTCTCCATGAATGTTACTCATTTTTGGCCTTTTAGGGACATTAAAATGAAATTCTGACCGATTCCCAAATTTTTGTGTGCATAGCTCACACCTTTTGCATGGGCCTGGGCGATCGGACCCAAATCACCTAAAAATTTTCCGACTAATCAAAACAACCTAAGGAATAATTATAACTGCCACGCCATGACCGTTACTCATTTTTTGGCGTTTAGGTTCATAAAACAGGAATTCCCATTCCCAGATTTTTATGTGGTATAACAAACGCCTCCTGCATGGGCCCGGGAAATCGGACCCGGATCTCATAAAATTTTTTCGAGCTATCAAATATGTGCTAAGGAACAATAGTCACGGCCTCACTGTGATCGTCACTCCTTTTTGGCGTATTAGGGCTATAAAATTGAAATTCTACCCGAATGCTAGATATTGGTATGCTATTGCCCACGGCTCCTGCATGAGACCGGGTGACCAGAATCAATTCGCATAAACTATTTCTGGAAAATAAAAAACGTTCTAAGGAACAATAGTCTTCGCCTCGTCATGATCGTTACAGTTTTTGCATTTTAGGGCCATAACACTGGGATTGTGCCCAATTCTCAGATTTTCATGTGCAATAACCCACACCTCCAACATGGGCCCGGGAAGACGGACCCCAATTGCCTAAAATTTTGCCAACCCATAAAAAAAGACCCAAGGAATAATAGTTACCGCCTCGCCATGAACGTTGCTCATTTTTTCGCATTTTAGGCCATAAGACTAAAATACCTCTCGATTCTAAAATTTTTGTGTGCGCCCATGCCCCTTACATGGGCTTGGGTGGGCGGAACCGGATCGCTTAAGGAATATAGTCACTGCCTTTCCATGATCGTTACTCATTTTTTTGTGTTTTAGGGTCGTAAAACTGAAATTCCATCTGACTCCCAGATTTTCGTGTAGCCCATGCCGCCTCCTGCATGGGCTCAGCCGACTAGACCTGGATAACCTAATATTTTGCCTGCCCATCAAATATGACCCAAGGAAATATATTCACCTCCTTGCAATGAACGTTTCTCATTTTTAGCGTTGTAAGGCCATAAAATTGGAGTTCTGCCCGATTCCCAAAATTTCGTGTACTATACCCGCGCCTCCTGCATGGGCACGGGCGACTGGACCCGGATAGACTAAAATTTTCCGGCCCATCAATAACGACCTAAGGAATAATAGTCATTACCTCGCCATGACCGTTACTCTTTTTGGCATTTTAGGGCCATAAAAGCGAATTCTTGTCGATACCGAGATTTTCGTGTTCTATAGCCCACACCTCATGTATGGGCACGTGCAAACAGACTTGGATCGCCTAAAATTGTGCTGGCCCATATAGAAGGACCTAAGGAACAATAGTCAATGCCTTGCAATAACCATTCCTCTTTTATTTTGGCGTTTTAGGGCCATAAAATTGGAATTCTGCCCGATTCTCAAATTTTTGTGTGCTATGCCCATGCCTCCTGCATGGGCCCGGGCGACCGGACTTGGATCGCCTAAAATTTAGGGGGATGCTTAGACAAGGAAAAATAATTCAACAAAACTTAAAAACTTCTTTCTTTTCCGGCCTATAAAAAATGACTTAAGAAATAATAGCCACCGCCTCAACTTGACCATTCCACATTTTTTGGCGTTTTAGGTCCATAAAATTGGAATTTTGTCAGATTCCCAGATTTTCTTGTTCTATAGACCACGCCTTCTGCATAAAATTGGGTTTTCTTTGTCATTAAAGAATGAAATATGAGAAGAGGTGATGGAAAATCAAGTCAAATAAATAACATTTATGAACTTTGTATAGGTATGAAATAAAGTTGGCTGCCCAAACTACTAAATATATTCAGATAAATACAAAAGGGTGGCAGCCCAAAACCTTAAATATCTAATGTATATAATAACAATTCATTAAAATGATACTAAGTGTTACACAAAGCAACACTATGAAACTTCTTTGTCAATATTAACACAACCTAAAGTAAGCAAATTTTAATATTATTGTCAAATTCACGTTTAGGAAGTACGACGTAAAATCTACCTTCATTATAAAGATACTCAATCCAGAATGCAAATATCAATTAAAACTTTAGGGTGTTACACGGGCGACCGGACCCGGATCGATTACAATTTTGTCAGCTAATCAAAAATGACCTAGGGAACAATAATAATGCCTCACCATGATCGTTACTTGCTTTTTGGCATTTTAGGTTCATAAAATAGGAATTCCACCCGATTTCTGATTTTCGTGTGCTATAGCCCTCATCTCCAGCATGGGTCCCGACGACCTGGCCCGGATCGCCTAAAATTTTTCCATCCTATCAAAAATGACCCAAGGAATAATTCTTACCGCCTCGCCATGACCGTTACTCATTTTTTGGCTTGTAGGCCATAAAAATGAAATTCCGCTCATTTCCAAAATTTTTGTGTGCGCCTACGGCTCCAGCATGGGCCCAGGAAGTTGGACTCGGATCGCCTAAAATTTTGCTGGCCCACCATAAATGACTTAATCAATAGTCAATGTTACTCATTTTTTGGCATTTTAGGGCTATAAAATTGATGCTAAAGCCCATGCCTCTTGCATGATCCCGGACGACAGGACCCGGATCGCCTAAATATTTGCCTGCCTATCAAAAATGACCCAAGAAAAATTGTCACGCCTCACCATAACTGTTTCTCATTTTTTGGCGTTTAAGGGCCATAAAACTGGAATTTCGCCTGATTCCCAAAGTTTCGTGTATTATAGCCCACGCCTCCTGCATGGGCCCGGTCCTGGATCACCTACAATTTTGCCGTCCCATGAAAAATGACTAAGGGAACAATAATCAGCGCTTCTCTATGACTGTTTCTTCTTTTTTGGCGTTTTAGGGCCATAAAATTGGAATTTCCCCCGATTTCCAAATTTTCGTGTGTTATAGCTCACGGCTCCTGCATGGGCCTAGGCGATAGGACCTGGATCGCCTAATATTTTTTCGGCTCACAAAAATTACGTAAAGAACAAGATTCACCACTCCGCATGATAGTTACTCATTCTTTTGGAGTTTAGGGCCATGTAACTAGAATTCCGCCTGATTCTCAAATTTTCGTGCGCATTCGCCCACGCCTCCTGCATGGGGCTGGGCAACCGGTCCCGGATCTCACAAAATTTTTCTGGACCATCAAAAACGACCTAAGAAGAAATATTCACCTCCTCCCCATGACTGTTACTCATTTTTTTGGCATTTTAGGGCCATAAATCTAATTTCGCATGGTTCCCAGATTTTCATGTGTTATAAGCCACACCTCTTGCATGGGCCCATGCGATCGAATTCGGATGGTCTAAAAATTTTTTTGCCCATAAAAAATGACCTAAGGAACAATATCCACCGCCTCGCCATGAAAATTCCTCATTTTTTGGCGTTCCAAGGCCATACAATTAGAATTTCGCCCGTTTCCCAGATTTTTGTGTGCCATAGCTCACGCCTCCTGCATAGTCCCAGGAGACCGGACCCAATTCGCCTCAAAAAATTTTGGCCCATCAATAACAACCTAAGGAACAATAGTCACCACCACGCCATAACCTAGGGCCATAAAACTGGAATTCCACCTGATTCCTAAATTTTTGTGTGCATAACCCACGCCTTTTGCATGGGTCCGAGCAACCGGAGACGAAAGTTTTTGCCAATCCTTCAAAAGTGACAATAGGTATCTCCTCTCCATGATCTTTTCTTATTTTTTGGTATTTTACGGCCATAAAACTAAAATTTTACCCGATTCCCAGATTTTCGTGTATGTCCACGCCTCCTACATGGGCCCGGGCGACCATACCCGGATCACCAAATTTTTATTCGGCCCATCAAAAATGACTTAAGGAACAATATTCACTTCCTCGCCATGAACGTTACTCATTTTTTGGCGTTTCAGGGTAAAAATACTAGAATTTCGCCTTATTCCTAGATTCTCGTGTGCTATAGCTCACGCCTTCTACATGGGCCAGGTGATTCGACTGGATCCCCTAAAAATTTTCTAGCCTATAAAACCGATTTAAGGAACAATTTTCACCGCCTTTCCATGACCTTTACTCATTTTATTTGCGTTTTATTGTAATAAAACTAGAATTCTGCATGATTCCTAGAATTTCGTATGCTATAGCCTACACCTTCTGCATGGGCACATGCGATCGGACCCAGATCACTTGAATTTTTTAGGTCCATCAAAAAATGACCCAAGGAATAATTTTCACCACCTCGCCATGACCGTTCCTCATTTTTAGCGTTTTAGAGCCATAAAATTAGAATTCCGTCCAATTCCTAGATTTTCGTGTGCTATAGTCCACGCCTCCTGCAGGGGCTCGGGCCACCAAACCCGTATTTCCTAAAATTTTATTGGCCCATAAAAAATGATCTAAGCAACAATAGTCTCCACATCACATCGTTACAGTTTTTTGAGTTATAGGATCATACAACTGGAATTGTGCCCGATTTCCAAATTTCGTGTGCTATAGTCACGCCTCTTGTATGGGCCTGTGCGACCGTACCCGGATCATTTGAAATTTTTCCAGCCCATCAAAAATCATCCTAGGAATATTTTTCACCGCTTCTCCATGACTGCTCCTCATATTTTGGCATTTTAGGCCATAAAAATGAATTTCCGCCGGATTCCCAAATTTTTGTGTGCTATAACCCACGAATTCTACATGGGGCTGGGCGAGCGGATCCGGATCGCCTAAAAGTTTGTCGTCCATAAAAAGGGACCTAAGGAATAATAATTAATGCCTCGCCATGATCTTTCCTTGGTTTTTGGCATTTTAGGGCTATAAAATTGGAATCCCCCCTCCCCGGTTCCTAAATTTTCGTGTTCTATAGCCCATGCCTCCTTCATGGGCCCGCGCGACCGGATCTGGATTGCCTAAAATTTTGCTTTTCATAAAAAATGACCTAAGGAACAATAGTCACTGTCTCGACATGATCATTCCACATTTGTTCGCGTTTTAGGGCCATATAACATGAATTTCACCAAATTCCTAGATTTTTATGTGCTATAGCCCCGCCTCCTGCATGGGCTCGGGCGACCGGACCCGGATCGCCTAAAAATATTTTCCCATAAAAAAATGAACTAATAAACAATATTCACCTGCTCTCCATGACAGTTACTCATTTTTTAACGTTTTAGGGCCATAAAACTAAAAAATTTCCCGATTCCCAGATATTCCTGCATGGGACCAGGCGACCGGACTGGATCACCTAAAATTCTGGCGGCCTATCAAAAATGATCTAAGGAACAATAGTCACTGCCTCACCATGACCTTTACTCTTTTATGGCATTTTAGAAGCCATAAACTTGGAATTTCGCCAAATTCCCAGATTTTCGTGCGCTATAGCCCACGTCTCCTGCATGGGCCCGAGCGATCGTACCCGGATCGCCTAAAATTTTACCCAGCCATAAAAAATTACCTAAGGAATAATTTTCACTGCCTCCCCATGACCGTTCCTTATTTTTTGGCGTTTTTGGGCAATAAAACTGGAATTTAGCCGGATTCTGAGGTTTTCATGTTCTATAGGCCACACCTCCTACATGGGCCAAGGCGGTCGGACCTGGATCGCCTATAAATTTCTCGGCAAAATTACCTAAAAAATAATAGTCACCGCCTCGCCCTTGCCGTTACTTAATTATTGGCATTTGAGGGCCATAAAACTGGAATTTCGCCAAATGCCAAGATGTTCGTGTGCAATTGCCCACGTCTCCTGCATGGTCCCGGGCTACCCGAACTCGAATCACCTAAAAGTTTGTCGGCCTATAAAAATAACCTAAGGAACAATAGTCACCGTCTCGCCATGGCAGTTTTTCATTTTTTGGCGTTTTAGGACCATAAAACTGCAATTTCGTCCGATTCTTAAATTTTCTTGTGCTATAGCCTACGCCTCTTGCATGGGCTTGGGCGACCGCACCCGGATGGCCTAAAATTTTTTCGGACCATCAAAAATGATCTAAGGAATAATTGTCACCGCCTCTCCATGATGGTTACTCTTTTTTTTTGGCATTTTAGGACCATAAAACTGAACTTCTGCCCGATTCCTAAATTTTCATGGGCTATAGCCCACACCTTCTGCATAGGCCCAGGCGACCAGACTCGGATTACCTAAAATATTGTCGACCCATCAAAAATGAGCCAAGGAACATTTGCCTTTGCCTCGCTATGACTGTTCCTTATTTTTTGGCACATTAGGTCCATTAAACTGGAATTCCTCCTAATTCCTAGATTTTCGAGAGCTATAGCCCAGGCCTCCTACATGGGCCCAGGCGACAACACCCGGATCGCCTAAAATTTTACCTGCCCATCAAAAATGACCCAAGGAACAATTGTCATCGCCTCTCCATGACCATCCCTCCCTTTTTATCGTTTTAGGACCATAAAACAGGAACTCCTACCGTTCCTCCAGTTTTCGTGTGCTATAGTCCACGCCTCCTACATGGGCTCTAGCGATCAGACCTAGACCGCCTAAAATTTTTTCCCTTCAAAAAATAACTAAGGAACAATATTCACTGCCTCGCCATGGCCGTTCCTCAGTTTTTTGGCGTTTTAGGGTTATAAAACTTAAATTTTGCATGATTCTTAGATTTTAGTGAGCTAGCCTATGCCTCCTGCATGGGCCTGGGCGACCAGACCTGAGTCACCTAAACTTTTTCGGTCCATAAGGACCAAAGGAACAATAGTTACTGTCTCTTCATGACCGTTACTCATTTTTGGCATTTTAGGGCCATTAAATTGGAATTCTGACAGATTCCTAAATTTTCATGTGCTATAGCTCACGCCCTGTGCATGGGCCCAGACGGCCGGACCTAAATCGCCTAAAATTTTTCCAACTAATCAAAAATGACCCACGGATTAATAATAACCACCTCTCTATGACCGTTAATCATTTTTTGGATTTGAGGTTCATAAAACAGGAATGTCGTCTGATTCCCAAATTTTCATGTGTATAGCACACGCCTCCTGCACGGGCCCGGACGACCGGAATCGGATCACATAAAATTTTTTCGAGCTATAAAAATGACCTAAGAAATGATAGTCCCGGCCTCACCATGATCGTTACTCATTTTTGGCGTATTAGGGCAGAAAACTAGGATTCTACCCGAATCCTAGATTTTGTGTGCTATTGCCCATGCCTCCTTCATAGGCCCAGACTACAAAACCCGAATCGCCTAAAATTTTCCCGATCAGCCCGAAAAATAACTTAAGGTACGATACTAACTGCCTCGCCATGACCGTTACTCGTCTTTTGGCGTTTTAGGGCCGTAAAATTGGAATTCGCCCGAATCCTAAATTTTCATGTGTCACCCACGCCTCTTGCATATGCCCGGGGTGACCGGACCTGGATCGCCGACAATTTTGTCGGCCCATAAAAGATGACTTAGGGAACAATAGTCACCGTCTCTCCATGACCGTTCCTCATTTTTTGGCATTTTAGGGCCATAAAACTGGAATTCAACCTGATTCCCAAATTTTCTTGTGTTGTAGCCCACTACTCCTGCATGGGCCCGGGCGACAGGACCCGAATCGCCAAATGGCACATAAGAAATGATCACCACGCAATGTACAGTGTAATAAAGGAAGCAATGAAGATTCAAGCAACGACTAACACAACAAGATTAGCTACATAGAACTAGCAAATAGTGCAACACGGAGGAAGACAATTAATTGTATGCTAAGGAGACAACAATCAAATACAAGTACAAAAGAATGGGGAAATGAAAACAAGAGCCCTATCGAGGTACTGCCTCGTAGTCTCAAATTATAAAACGAATCACAAACTTTTCATATATCACCGCGGGAGCCTTAATATTTAGTTTTTGATAATCATTTTCCCCGAAATAGCATCCCGCGTTTTAACCCACCTTATCATACCGTATGGCTTCTAGTAGTTCCTCTACTAGCTACGTGTTTCAAACCCACCTTATCTCACTTCTTGCGTTTCAACACCCTGAACTTATACTACTGCATGTGCATCAATAAAAACAACAACACGACAGAAACCTCGTGAAACACAATAACAACAACACGACAGAAACCTCTTGCAAACACAATAACAACGGCACGACAGAAACTTCGTGCGAACTACATAACAATTATCTCAACAATAACATGTATGCCAAACATAACAACTCAGATAAATGACTTTCACAATATGTGACCACATGCCAACACATTTCCTCAAAATAGTTTCAACATCACAACCACGCATAGACCTCGACTCAACAACACTGAATACAACAACAACAACGATAATAATATGAGAATACAGAAAGTAAATCAACTCAGGAACTTCAAAACACAATGAAACGAAAAAACAAGCTCACAATGAAAGACACAACAGGGAATAATGGTTTCAACAAGAATAACTCGACAAGGAAGAGATTATGTGTAGCAATGATTCCAAAAAAGTACAATTCAACGATAAGAGGGATAACATGAATCAATGATTCCTAATAAGGATAAGTCAACAATGATAAGGGATAATAAAACTTCATTTAGGGTTGAGAAATTACGGAAGAGATACAACAAATTCAATTAAGGCTAAGCAAATTATGGTAAAGATAATAATAACTTCAATCAAGGATAAACAAATACAGAAAGGATAACATGGCAATGAAAGAGGCAACAACTTCAGTTAAGGCACATAAGAGTTTAATCGACAATAAGGGTAAAACATGAAGCAATTAATTCCAAATAAGACACGTACGAGTGAATTTATTAAATAGGGAATTTAACATGACAAAACAACTTCATATTTAATGGACATAAGAACCTAAGAGCCCTAAATTGTCAAATTTTCTCAAATAAACCTGAGTACGTACTCGTCACCTCGCATACATGGCCTTCACATGACACAATTCGCACAAGTGACTCAAATCCTAAGGGTTAGTCCCCCACATAATGTTAGGTAAGATACTTACCTCAAAAATCTAGATTGATACTCTAAAATGACCTTCTCGAGTGAAACAACCTCCGGACAACTCACATCTAGCCAAAATAAATTCAAATCATAATTAAAACTCATAGGAAACAATTCATATTAATAAAACTTCGATCTTTAATTAAGACTAAAAAGACAACCTAAAGTCAACCTCCCGGGCTCGCACGTCGGAACCTGATAAATTTCACAAAATCCGAACACCCATTACGATACCAGTCCAACCATACAAGAATTACCAAATTCCGATGTCAATTCGTCCTTCAAATAATCATTTTGTGTTTTTGAAAGTGTTTTACAAAATTTCACATTTTCTTCCTTTCAATTCGCTGATTTAATGATATAAATAAGTATAAAATCATGAAATATAATCATTTTCGGATATAGAACACTTACCAAAAATAAAGTCATGAAGAATCCTTCCAGAATCGCTCAAAATGGAGGCTTCGAACTCAAAAATTGACAATAATGCCAAACCCTCAAATATATGTGATTCTTCCCAATTTTTTTCACATTTGCGAACAGAAACACCACATCTGCGGCCTCGCATTTGCGAGAAAAGGTTCGCCTCTACGTATCCAACTAGCCAGACCAATGGCCGCACGTGCGCAAGAATCAATCGCATATGCGACTCCGCTAAAGCGCACAAACAGCCGCAGAAGTGGACATCGTCACATTTGCAATCAATGGGTCGCAAAAGCGGCCATCACATCTACGAAAAAAACTCCGCAAAAGTGAAGCTTCCTTCCAGGCCTCAACATCGCAGAAGCGATAAAACTTCACAGAAGCGGCTCTGCATCTGTGATCAAACCTCCGCAGAAGCGGATACACCAAAAACACTGCCCAACAACATTAACCAAAAATTTCCAAAACAATCTAAACCTCGTGCGAAGATTATCCGATCCACTCGGGGCCCCGTCCGAATATACCAACGAGTTCCATAACACAAAGAGGACCTACTCGAGGCCTTAAATCACATCTAGAAACGTCGACACTATGAATCGCACCTTGAATTGATCTTATGAACTTTCAAATCTTCCAACTTCCAAAACTCCGAAACATATCAAATCAACCCGAAATGACGTCAAATTTTGCATGCAAGTTCCAACTGACATAACGGAGCTAATCCAACTCTCGGAATCGCAATCCGAGCCAAATATCAACAAAGTCAACTCCCAGTCAAACCTCTTAACCTTCCAAAACTTCAACTTTCCAATTTTCGCCAAAATGCATCAAATTACCCTACGGACCTCCAATTCCATATCCGGACGCACGTCTACGTCCAAAATCACAATACGAAGCTATTGGAATCATCAAAACACCATTTAGGAGTCATCTACACAAAAGTCAAGACTCCAATAAACTCTTACCGCTTAAGCTATCCTTATTCCAAAGCAATCTCGAATCATCCAAAATCCAAACTTGGCCACGCACACGCGTCATTACACATAATACAAAGTAGCTCAAGACCTGAAGCCACCGAATGAGATGCTAATCCTCAAAATTACTGGCCGGGTCCTTACATTCTCCCCATCTTAAACAGTCATTCGTCTTCGAACGTGCCAAGAACCATTTTGAAGTCCTCAAATCACTTAATGAACTTACCATACATATACTCGCGGGTGATCCCACGTCACCCCAATCCACATAGGCCCGACGACACCATCTCAACTAAAGATTATTCCTTCCACCCACACTAATAGGCCTTAGAAAAAAATTTTCTCACTATCTGTTTACTTCTAAAAGACTCGATTCCTACATCCACACATGGTTCCAACCTCAACCAGCTGCAACAACTTATGCCTACACCCACAAGATACAACCACACGATGTAACACATCACACATATTCCCATGACCACATATCTAATCACAATACCTACCTATAATCAAATCCAGCACCGACAATTAACACTATATTTGTAAGAACCTCGTTTCAAGCCTCCACAACACCGACAACGATGCAAGAATCATGAAGAACTCATAACTATTCACCCGAATCAACATGTCACATCTAATGTCACCCGGGCACACACCTCAACCTAAAACCCAATAATTACAACACGAGTATGACTGAACATACAAGGAAACATAGGAAAGAACTATCAAACAAGCTCAACATGCGCCACTCCATATCAGTACCATACTATGAATTAATTTCACAAGGGAGAATCAAAACACATGAAGAAATCACAAGGATCTCATCCAGATATAACTCCACCGCGGCACGTAGCCCGGTTCAAACATAACAAATCACATGAAACCTCGAGGGTATCACCCTCAACTCTGAACACAACTAGAATACACATCTTACCAACCGAAACCTTCCTTTAATTCAATTCCGCCAACAAAATCACAATGCATACTGAACTCCCACACCAATAGAGCATTTAAATCACAAATAATAACCAACCACCCAGAAATCTCATCAAAACCTACCGTCATGGGTAACAGAAAGTCACTTCTAGTCTCATAGCTCTCAAGAATGAATTAAAACTACACGATAGACACAGACTACCACTATAGAATCTCCCAACAAGGTTAAACACATAATTAGAGTACAAAGTCACGAAACTCACCCATATATGAAGCAAAATAGGAGGACTCACCCCGATAAGCAGAACTGAAACAAAATACGAACGATGCTCCTCTATGACAATTTGAACCCATACCTGTACGACATCAACTGGTACTGCGGCCTCAGCCCACTGTAGAAAACACATCAAAGGGTTGTCCCTCCCCCTCTTGGGCGCCCTCTACTCGCCTGACCTGCACCTCAAGCTGGCAGTGTAGGGATATCAGCAACTGGAGCAAAACTCATAGCTTGAATGTCCCGCTGTAACACATCTGTCCGGAGTGTAGGACAATTTCTCACCATGTGGCTGGTTATCTCCACACTCAAAGAAAGCCCTCCGCTGACGTGGTTGTGGAAGTTGTCCGGCACAGGTACGCTGAGACCCATGGGCACCTAGAACATTGTCCGAAGCCTGAAGTGCAAATTGAATTGGCTGGCCCACAAAACCTCTAACATGTTGTACCCTACCTCTAACATAGGGACTAGTAGGTCCTGCAGGTCTACGAGTCCTCTTAGTCTCTCTACCATTTCTCTCTTGACCCCGCAAGCCCTTTATCTCTCCTGGTCCCGCATGCTCTCTAATCGGCGAGGGATATCTACTACCTACTGAAATTGAACATCCGACTCTAACCCCGAGCCATGCTGAATCGGATATCATGACAGGAGCATGCCTGGACAAATCACTGAATCTAACGGCATACTCTGACACTGACATAGTGCCCTGGCGCACCTGCTCAAACTCCATGCGCCACGTTACCGGAAGGGTCCAGGGAAAAAACTCTCTCAAGAACACCTCTGAAAACTGAGTCAATGAAATTAAAGCTGCATCGGCCGGACTACCCACGTCATGTGCTCGCCACCACTGATATGCCGCCCCCTTAAGCTGGAACATAATAAAAGCAACCCCACTCGTCTCCACAATACCCTTAGTGTGGAGAATACGGTAGCACTCCCCTAGGAACCCATGCGCATCCACTGAAGCCAAACCACTAAAATTAGGAGGATAATACTTGTTGAACCTCGCCAGTCTATGTTGTTCTTCCTCAGATGGAGCTACCCTAACCACGGGCTGAACTGGGATAACAAGCTGTGTCGGCATGACACCTAAAACTTGACCAACATGGACTCATTGCTCCGGAGTACGAGCGGGGGGGAGTCTGAGCTCCTCCCCCGATTAGTGAAGTAGTTGGTGCAATCGGAATAAACCCCGTTGAGCCAATGTACCAAACATGCTTGGGAACCGTGATAAAGTCTCCTGAAGTCCTGGAGTAACAATAGGCGCCTCCGGTACCTGTCCCCCAACAGGAGCTACAATCAGCTCCTCAACTGCTGCTCTGAGAGGTGCTCTAGCTGTAGCACGTGCTCCTCTTCAGCGTTTGCCTCTGCCTTGGCCCTTAGGAATACCGGCTCCGAGGGCAGCGTCGTCAATAACTGCAGCTCGTGTCCTCACCATTTTTGAGAGAATAAAATGATAAAGGTTCAAACCTCGATATCAATAAACTCGCACGATAGGAATAAAATAAGTGAAACTGTCTTAATAGTTCCGTAGCCTCTCGAAGATAAGTGCAAACATCTCCATACCGATCCACAAGACTCTACTAAACTCGCTTATGTCTCTTAGAACCTATGAACCTAGAGCTTTGATACCAACTTTTCACAACCCCAGTTTCCCTCTGTAGGATGTCGTGATGACACCTAGTCTCTACGACTAGGTAAGCCTAACACTTATTCAATAAATTGACAGAAATTAACCAACATAACTATTAAGCAGAAAGCAAATATTTCTAAATGAACTCAACATTTACAACATGAAATAACATCCCAAATCTGGTAGTACAAGTCATAAGTTCTACTTATTTTACTAGAAAAATCCCTAAATACAACTATTCGGAAAAGGATTAAATAGTACAAATACAACATCAGAAGGTGACTCCGAGGCCTGCGAACGCGACGACAAGTTTACTTTGAGTCTCCAAAAGAATTCAACTATCTAACTAATAATCAACAATAACCGAGGCATATGGATCTGCACAAAAATGCGCAGAATCGTAGTATGAGTACACCACAGCGGTACCCAGTAAGTATCAAGTCTAACCTCGGTAGAGTAGTGACGAGGGATAGTCAAGACACCTAACAGACTAAACAACCCGAACAAGTGTGAAAGTGAACTAACAGAGAAACAATATTAATATAAAGCTAAGCAGGATAAGGAATACAAAACAATACTTGCAATCATACACTGGTAACAACAATATTTAACAGGAAGCAGTCAAGTAATAATGCTGTAGAGTATGCTGATCATAGTCTAAGTCCGGTGAAACCAAATAAAGGAAAACTAGCAACAAGTCAATAAGAACAACCACTTTCACACCAGATCTGTTCAAGCATTTCCACGAGGTACTGAACCTCATAATCACATCTCATAGGTCCCAATTAATGAACCCTAATCACTTGGCATCTTGTGCCCATATTAAAACTCATAAGCGCACTGACGACTCACATGCCAATAGATAATCCTCACATAGAAGGCAAGTAAACAACAATGCGAATAATGGTCAATGACGTCAGGATTCATCTTCTAAAATCGATATGGGTGATTTAACTACGTGTATGCTTGTGCAAGTGTTCTACCACAATTCAAGTCAACAAATAAGAGCAAAGGCAATGAATGGCACATAATAAATGACCACCATGCAATGTACAGTGTAATAAAGGAAGCAATGAAGTTTGAAGCAACGACTAGCACAACAAAATTAGCTACATAGGACTAAGCATATAGTGTAACACGGAGGAAGACAATTAATAGTATGCTAAGGAGACAACAATCAAATACAAGTACAAAATAATGGGGAAATGACAACAAGAGCCTTATCGAGGTACCACCTCATAGTCTCAATTCATAAAATGAATCACAAACTTTCCTTATGTCATTGCGAGAGCCTTTACATATAGTTTTTGAAAATTATTTTTTCCTACTAGCCACACGTTTCAAGCCCACCTTATCTCACATCATACATTTCAACATCCAGACATTATACAACCGCATGCATATCAATAATAACAGCAACACAACAAAAATATCGTGCAACAAAATAACAACAACACGGTAGAAACCTCATGCAAACATAATAATAACGGCACAACAGAAACCTCGTGCAAACAACATAACAATTATCTCAACAATAACACGTATGCCAAAACATAACAACTCAGATAAATGACTTTCACAATATGTGCCCATATGCCACAACATTTCCTCAAAACAGTTTCAATATTAGAACCACGCATATCCCTCGGTTCAACATCATCGTATACAACAACAACAACAACGACAATAATACGTGAGAACGTCAATAAATCAACTCACGAACTTCTAAACACAACGAAATGGAAGAACGAGCTCACAATGAAAGACACAACAGAGAATAATGGTTTCAACAAGAATAGCTCAACAAGGAAGAGATAATGTGTAGCAATAATTCCACAAAATTACAATTCAACGATAAGAGGGATAACATGAATAAATGATTCCAAATTAGGATAAGTCGAGAATAATAATGGATAACAAAACTTCATTTTGGGCTGAGATATTATAGAAGAGATACAAAAAATTCAATTAAGGATAATCAGATTATGGAAAAGATAATAATAACTTCAATCAAGGATAAACAATTACGGAAAGGATAGCATGGCAATAAAAGAGGCAACAACTTCAGTTAAGGCACATAAGAGTTTAATCGTCAATAAGGGTAAAACATAAAACAATTAATTCCAAATAAAACAACTTCATGTTTAATGGACATAAGAATCTAAGAGCCCTAGACGGTCAAATTTCCACAAATAAGCCTGAGTACGTACTCGTCACCTCGCGTACACGTCCTTCACATGACACAATTAGCACAAGTGACTCAAATCCTAAGGGGTAATTCTCACACACAAAGTTAGGCGAGATACGTACCTCAAAGAAGCTAGACGATACTCCAAAATGACCTTCCCGAGTGAAACAACGTCCGGACGGCTGAAATCTAGCCAAAATAACTTCAAATCATAAATAAAATTCATAGGAAAGATGTCTGGTTAACAAAACTTCGATCTTTAATTAAAACTAAAAAATCAACCCAAAACCCCGGGGCCCTTACCTTAGAGCCCGACAAAATTCACAAAACCCAAAACCCATTTCGATATGAGTCCAACCATATAAGAATTTCCAAATTTCGATATCAATTCGTCCTTCAAATCATCATTTTATGTTGTAGAAAGATTTTGACAAAATTTCCCATTTTCTTCCTTTCAATTCACTGATTAATGATATAAAAAAGTAAGAAATCATGAAATGTTATTATTTTCGGATAGAGAACACTTACCAAAACCAAACTCGTGGAAAATCCTTCCTGAAACGCTCAAAATCGAGGCTTCAAACTCAAAAATGGACAAAAATTCTAAACTCTCGAATATATGTGATTCTGCCTAGGATTTTTCACAATTGCGTAGAGGAACTCTACATCTGCGGCCTCGCATTTGCAAGAAAAGGTTTTCATATGCGAACCCAACTAGCCAGCTTAGTGGCTGCACCTGCGCAAGAATGAGTCGCATCTGTGACTCCGCGGAAGTTCACAAACAGCCGCAGAAGTGGACATCTTCGCATTTGCGATCAATGAGCCGCAAAAGAGGCCATCGCATCTGCGACAAAAACTCCGCAAAAGTGAGGCTTCCTCCTAAGCCTTAATATTGCAAAAGCTACAAAAACTTCACAGAAGCGGCTCCGCATCTACGATCAAACCTTTGCAGAAGCGGAAACACCAGAACACTGCCCAGTAGCCTTAACCAAAAATTTCCAAAACGATCTGAACCTCGTCTGAAACTCATCCGAGCCACTCGAGACCCCGTACGAATAACAGGTTCCATAACAAAATGCAGGCCTACTCGAGGCCTCAAATCACATCAAACAACGTCGAAACTACGAATCGCACCTCGAATCGAATTTATGAACTTTCAAATCTTCCAACTTCCAAAACTCGTACCGAAATATATCAAATCAACCCAGAATGACGTCAAATTTTGCATTCAAGTTCCAAATGACAAAAATGAGCTAATCTAACTCTCGAAATTGAAATCCGAGCCCAATATCAACAAATTTAACTCCCGGTCAAACCTCTTAACCTTCCAAAACTTCAATTTTTCAATTTTCGTCAAAATGCATCAAATTACCCTACGGACCTCCAAATCCGAACACACGTCTAAGTCGAAAATCACCATACAAAACTATTGGAATCATCAAAATGCCATTTCGGAGTCGTTTACACAAAAGTCAAGACTCCGATCAACTTTTACTTTTTAAGCTTCTAAAAAAAGAATCGTTCTTCCAAATAAATCCCAAATCATTTGAAATTCGAACTCGGCCATGCACACACGTCATAACACATAATACAAATCTGCTTGAGACTTGAAGCCACCGAACGGCATGCTAATCCTCAAAATGACAGGTGGGGTCGTCATAATATTTTCAGTTAATAACACACCTGGCCCATTTCCTTTAAGTTTTCCCAATACCAATAAGAGTTGACCCTTTTTCTTTTGATAACAAGGCTGCCCATTCTTTAATATAAAAAATTGGACAAAAATTTCAAGTGTCATGTTTCCACAAATTAATTTCAATAAAAATTAGACTTTTTTTCCTTTATAATTAAATAATATGAAGACTTAGTAGTAGGGGTGCTTTAACTTCACGAAATTACTTGCGTAGCGTGATGTTTAACTTTATTAAAAACATCCTTCAATAATTCAATAATCTCATATCGTATCCAATAGTTTTAATTTAATTAATACTTTGCTAAAATCGCGGATTCATTTGCGTAGCGCGATAGTTGGCATTTTATAAATTTCAAAATTAATTTTCTCAAATGTATTTATTTTTTTCAAAAGCAATAAACGTGCTAATAACCCTTTGTCACGATTGCAGATTCACTTGTGTATTGCTATTATGAAAAAAATATTAAATTTCGTCTCGATCACGTATTTACTTTCATCGTGTGGTTGCGACATCTTATTATTCAAGACATGCTTCAATAATTCTAATAATCAAGTAATAAAAGAGGATAGGTAAAACATGAAAATTAATAAGATATAGTTTGTCCTAAATTAATTCAAGCCATTTTTAGTCAATAAAAGCGACCGTGCTAGAACCACGGGAAACAGGGAATGCCTTACACCTTTTCGGTCAATAGAATTCCTTACCCGGACGTTGTTTTCTCAGACCAAATAATAAAAGATTCAAATTTTTCTTTGTTAAGGGATTCAAATAAGATATTACTTGGAACACCAAAAAAATCAATTTCAAGTGGCGACTCTGTAAATAAAATAATCCCTACTAAAATTTATCACTTCAAATGGAAAAACTCTTTTAACCCACAACAATCCAACGTATATATATCTTTGGGGTAGAAAAAGGGTGTGACAGCTCTGGCAACTCTGTTGGGGACTGAACCAGAATTCGAGCTTGTACATGTTGACTTTTATTTGACTTTACTAATTTTATATAAATTATGATTTATTTGGGCCTAATGTTCTACTTGCCCGCTTTTTACCATTTTGATATTGTTGACCTATCTTCTCACGCACCCTGTGAGCACGTAATTTTTAACCTACCATATACTCCTAAAAAATTCAAAAAACAAATTAGTTCTATAAATTTTTGTTGAATTTCAGTGTTATTCGTGAATTATTTTTGCATTTCACAATCATAATTTTTCCTTTTAAATTTATAAATAATTTAAAGTTGCATGATAGTGCATAACTTCAATCGTTTTATTAAAAATTACGAAAAATTATCCTTCAAATAATTACAAATGTTAACTAATAATTTCACCTTTTAATTTACTCATTAATTAAAATTTAAACTAGAATTAGAGATAATTAATACATTAATTGAAATTGATTGAAATAAATAATAACGAAAATGTGATTATTTGGCATAATGTGGATTTAATGGTTAATTTCTTAATTTAATCATTTTTTCTAACAAAACTGCGGAATTTATTCTCTAAACGATTAGGAGTCTTAAATTAAATAGTGTTACTCTTAATTAAATCAACAATTAATTTATAATTAGACAAAAACAAAGTTAAAATTAGTTATTACATTTTTAAAGTTTAATTTCAATTAGTGTTAATTAACTAATTAATTTAATTGGTCATGGGAGGGTTAAAATCGGACCTGGGCTAACTTGCCCAGGCCCAAAATCTTTGTCCCTAAACACTCGATACACAGCCCAACCCGGCGAGCTTAGTCTCTCACCAAACGACCCTGTTTTAAGTAAAAACCAATCCCAGCCGTTGATTCAGTTAGATCCAATGGCTGGGAACTAAGGATCACTAACTATATATATGTCCAAATTTCCCCCTACCCCTCATTTTCCAAACACCCTAACCCTACCTCCCGTCTCTCTCTTCTCTTGACCTCACCAGCCCTATCCACCCTCAAACACTCACCATCTCCGCCGTCCGGAAATCGCCTCACTGGCGGCGGAGCTCAACCAAATTGTACCAAAATCTCGCCAGATGACCCTCTTCTTCCTCTCAACCCCGTCCTGCTACTAGTTTCCTCAAAAAACCACTTAATAACAACCCATTTTAGATATAAAAAACACAAAACCCTAAAATTTTCATCACTGGCCGTTTTCGAGAAAATCAATGGCTCAAGCTCACATGAATCAATAGTTTTAGTTGGTTTGGATCGTTTCCAAACCCTACCGTAATCCGGCCAAAATTCTCCCATTAAACGGTACCCCCTGAAACCTCATTCTTCCTCTTTTGTTGCTTGTTTGAACCTGATTCTGAAATCTCAGACTTTGTTTTTTAGTTTTTGTTTTTGTTTTTCTTATTTTTGGCTTACATGTTTCCTTTTCTTTGATGATTAAACGATGCCTTGAATTTCACTCTAAGTTCAGCTTTTGATTATGCATGACTCGATGTAGTTTAGGTCTGTCCATATTTTTATTAACTGTTTGGCTTGTGAAAAGTTATATGCCAATTGGTTGACATTAGTTTAAACTTGCATATTTAGGTCTAATCGGAGTAGTAATTTAGGTTTTACTTATTAATCCCAACTATTAGTCTAGGTTTCCGAATTCAGTTACTTTTGTGCATGATTTAATCGTTAAAGGTTTCTACCTTTTTCAGAGTAAATGGTTCTGGTTTACTGAGTAATTGTATATGATTTCCTGATTTTTCCTTAATTATCAGTTATAGATGTTATTAATCGTTGATTAGTTAGAATGTTATTTGATTCTAAACTAATAAGTGGTCATGAATTCAAAGGCTTCTAACTAAATCATCAATTATAGTTTAATCTTGGATCCTTAGGTTAAACTAACCTATTAATCAATTACATATACCCATTGATTAGTAATCACATTTAACTAAAGGTCAATTTGATTTAGTGATAACTTTTAAAAGAGACTTTATATAATGGGTTAACTTAGGCTAATATCTCCTGAAATAAATAATTTGGTCCTAATTTAAGATAACTAATTAAGCTTAATTACTCAATTGAGTTAATTAAATAATGACTTCACTTGATTTAGCTAAAGTTTAAGTCCAAAATAGTTCACTTAATCTCACTTACTTAAGCTAATCTCAAGTCAATTTCAGCTTCTTCATTAGTGCTAATTATTTAAATAAAATTAGTTAACACTTGATAAATAACCTAACCCTTAACCTTAAATACTAAAAGAGTAATTCTAAATGTATTAAAGGGTAGTTTAGGAACATTAATTGAAGAATCTTGGGTGTAACAACCCAAGAAGCTTCTAGAATTAGGATAAATGTCAAAAACAAAATCTGAAAGGCACGAAATCAGAAATTTTACGTTAAAAACAGTAATTTCTTAAAAGAAAACAAGGTTGTAAATAATAGATCCTTCTAGAAAGAGGTACAACTATCCTAGCTGTTTCAAAAAGATAAGAATGGACAGTTGTACCTATACTATTTCAGCTTAATAAATAAGGTATATTCCCTAAAAGATGCTACCTCTAAACTCCCTATAAATAGACTATATTATTCTCTGAAAAAATACACTTACAGACCTGACTACAAACATTATTCCACACCTGAAGACAGAATTTTACACACACTCACAAAAGTATTGCTCTATTCTGAAAAACAACAAGAAACACTGAATAACCGAAGAATACCAAAAAGAAAATGAGTACAAAAACTCCATGAATATGATTCTGGGATAGTTTGATTTTCTGGAAATATTTGTATTGGCTGCTAATTTTTTGTGAAAAAGCATTTATTTGGAGCAGTAATTTATGTGCCAAAATCTGGTTTTCTTCCTGATTTTCTAGGCTTTTCTCCTGGGTTACCGCTGCTTGTTGTTGTTGTTGTTGTTGTTATTAAGCTTACAGAATCTTGGTTTTCTGACCTTTAGTTGGTCACCTCTTTGCTGTATTTTTTAATTCAAGGTATGTAACAATGTCCACCTTAAATAGAATTGATTTTGAGGTCAAAAAATCTGCGTTTGTTTGATATTGAAGTCTGTCCTGCCTTGTTTGAATTTTCCTGTCGATTTCAAGGTCATTTTTGGGCTGAGGGACCGTGTGTTAGTATGACTTTGAATGTCTGTTATTTCTAGTAGCAAAATCTGGACTATTTTACAATTTGTATGCCTACCAATGTTTAGCCTTTAGTTTGAATGGCATTAAGGAGATGAATCTGACCCTCTAATGGTCAAATTCATTCCACAAAATGCACAAAAAACTTTCTTACCTTGTTTTTCTTTAGAAAACCTATGAAAAATGCAGTCTAGCCATAAGCAATTTTTGCCCGTTTGAAGATGAAGCAGCGGTAGAATTTTCATGATGTATTTTCAAAAGCTTTATATTTTTAGAAAGCATACATGTTTCTATAAACATACTATATTCGTTGTATTGTAATAAGTTGGAATTTCTTAAAATCTGAAATTTCAAAAACTGTAAAACAAAGTTATTTGTAAAGAAAATTGGACTGATGGTAATTATTTCGTTAATTTATATATAGAAAAACGGGTCAGACTGCTAGCATGGCCCATTAAGGCCTGAACAAGTCTGAACCCAGATCATTAGGCCTGAGGTATAAGGCCCAAAGCCTTAGGGCTACATTTCAGTTTTTTAAAGTTAGTACACTATTGTTTCTGCTAAGAACTTGATTATATATTTTAATTAAAAATCAACTACCATTTATTTTCACATAATTTTGGTATTAAAATCAAGCTAAGCGTAAAATACCAATTATGTTACTAAGGTCACTGTTAAAACTCGATTATGTTTTTTTAGTCATGGCATTCCAGAGTCCAATGGACTATAATTTCTCAGCCAGCAGTAGGCCATATTTCTAAATCCAAACGGGTATTTCCTCCCCCATTTTATTGGGTCTAGGCAATATTTGGTATGGCCTCTTAAAATACAGCTTACTATGATAACTAAAAAAAAAACAGTGTTTAAATTGGCTAATGAGTTTTCCTAGTATATTTTTAGAATTGGAGTTCGAAACATGCTCAAATAAATGTTCGCATTCTGTGTACTTAAATTATTTTTGCATATGTTAATTAAATTGAATACTTTCTCTTCACAATAGTTAAACATAGGGCTGGCCCAAAATGCTAGTCATTGAATTGGGCTAGAATTAGCTAATGGTCTGAATCCCTATATATTTGGGCCAGAAAATTTAGTCTTAGAAATTTTTTGAGTAATGCTATATAGTTGTAATCTAAAAAATCCTCCTTAAACTAGTCTTATAAATTAACTTAGAAAACTCACTTTGGATGTGGTAAATGCTTAGACCTATGCCCAATTAGATGGATGAATACTTTAGACTTGTAAACATAGTTAATGATCAAAGTATACGTTCGCGTAACTTTGAATAAAGAATAATTCTTCTAATAACTAAAATACACCTTTTTTTCTTAAAATTGTGTATACGTAAACGTAACTTAAATAAAGATTAAAATGAACACTCGTAAGGACACTTTTAGGAATGAATTTTAAAATTATTATCGAAATTACATACATGCTCGCTTGACGTGATTTCGATTTCTTTTACAACCAAAACAAAAATACGCGCTTGCGCAAATTTAGTTATTTCTTTAATTGAATTCAGTGTCGAGAATTGTGTACACGTCCGCGTGACATGATTTTTGACGCATCCAATTTCAGCGGGTTTACACATACGTGACCCATCTCAAAATAACTCTTTAAATACAAGCGAATAATAAAAGCGGTAAAAAATATATAAAAAATGCATTTAGGTACTAAAATCAGTAATTAAACAATTTCGGCCAAGTTTAATCATTAAGTGACCGTGCTAGAACTACATAATTCAGGAGTGCCTAACACCTTCTCCCCGGTTAACAACATTCCTTACCCGGATATCTGGTTCGCAGACACTTTAAATAGATTCAAAAATTTCCTCGGTTTGGGATTTTTTAAAAAATAAATGGTGTCCCGGAACACTTCAAAAAATCCGGGTGGCGACTCTGAAATAAATAATCCAAATTCGATTATGTCACTTTAATTGAAAAACTCCCTTATTACCTTACCGGTAAAAAAAGAGGTGTGACAGCTCTGGGGACTCTGCTGGGGATCGGACCCAGAATCTCTGGTTCAGGGTTCAAGAATTCGAGCTTTAATATGATTCTATTTGGGTTGTTTAATTTGTTGATATTACTCTCCTTCTGTGCCTAATATGCTAAATGTTATTTATTTACCGCTTTGATATTTATTTGAACTGTATTTAAACTGTCTTCTTAAGAATCCCTCCTGAGTCTTCTAAAATTGGTGCACACGTTCGCGTGGCCCGCCTTTCTGTTAGAGGTCATACCAAGTAAGAACAAGGATGGATCAGCCACTAGGCCGAATAGCCTTTCGTGCTACCGGTACGTCGCTCCCACCTCGACTCAAGTTGTCCGCTCGGGTAAGCCAGGTCTAGAACAAAACCCCAGGTTTAAACCTAGAATGACAAAACCTCATGCCGGATCCCTAGTAGGAACACTTATTTGCATCATGTGAATTTTTGACTTAGGGGACTCAACACAGGGGTTGGGTCTGTCTAGGACAGTTGTACCCCAAACAAAAAAGACCATCCTGATGCATCTTTACCTGCTATGTGTATATTATTTGTCTCGGCTTGTTTGTTGACCAGCTAAAATAACAAAAAAACCAAGAGTGCGGGAGGATAGAAAATTCACCAGTTTTGAAAAACCGTGATATTTGAAAAAATACATCGAAACTCTGTCCAAAAAAAAAGAGGACAAAAGAATTTTAAAAATGAGCGAAAAGGAGTCAAAATCGTATTTTTCAAGTTGTGTCAAAATTGGCCGAACTACGTGGGTCTGATTCTCACCGGATGTGAGATACGTAGGCAAACCTCAACGGTGCCGACCCCACTTTTCAAAAATAAACAAAATAAGTCCATTAGTCAAAATAAAACCGACCCAACTTCGGTTAAGTCTTGTACCATTCTTGCCAGAATAGCCTTAGAGTATTTTACATTATCGAAGGGCTATTTTCGTTAAAAATGGACGTGTCTATCACTTTTCCTGGAAAAGTACCCTGCTTCGGCCCCCAAAACTTTACTCAAGAGGTAAGAAGGGGCCACTTTTTCAAAAAATGACTATTTTGGTCAATATTGCGCAAATATCCATTTTTTTAGGAGAGGTGTCTTTTGAAAAACTAAAATTGGTCTTTGTAAAACGAATTTGTTGGTTTTCTCTTTCAAAGTTAAAAAGCAATCCTGACCTTACCCGTCCGTAGGTGCAAAATAAGTACTGTCCAGAATCCGCAACTGAATATCATAGAGGAAACTCCCCTACAACTCCGAATGTGGTGGCATGACCTAGACGAGGAGGGTAAATAATGGGTAAGTGAGCAATTGGGGGATCTCGTTGACATCATGAAGGTGAAACCGAGAAACGACTTAATCAAGGCTTTAGTAACCTTCTGGGATCCAGTTCATAATTGTGTTTCTCAGATTTCGAGCTCACTCCTACCCTGGAAGAAATAACAGGGTATATGGGTTTTGGACGAAAAGGAACCAACAACTCATCTTCCCGAGGCCCATGTCAGTGCGCCGTTTCTTTGATTTCCTATCCATCAGCAAACAACTTAGAAAAAGCTGGGTGGTTGATGGCTGTTGCTCGTTCTTTTTCTTATACTCTAGATATGGCTTTCCAGACGGGTTTGAAATATATGAAAAGGGGATAAAAAACAAGCAAGACAAGGATACCTGGAGAATTCACCGCCGAATAGCCTTCATAGTGGCATTCCTGGGTGTAATGGTCTTTCCAAATGCAAAAGGGACCATTGATGTTCGTGTGACTAGAATCGCCCAGGTTTTGACTGAGAAAAAGGACCACACTTTAGCTCCGCTCGTACTGTCTGATATTTACCGGGCTTTAACGCAGTGCAAGTCGGGGGAAACATTCTTCGAAGGTTGCAACATTATTCTCCAAATGTGGTTAATCGAACACCTTCGTCATCACCCGAGATTCATGAGCTATGGTCCTGACAGAACCAATTTCATCGAAAGTTATGAAGAAAGAGTAAAAGACTACAATTCCCCGGAGGGAGTTGAAGCTTGGATCGACCATCTGAGAACTTTATGGGAAAATCAGATAGAATGGACCCTGGGATGGCTTCCTGTTAGAGAGGTCATACACTTGTCGGCTGCAAGAAATCATTTGTTGTTAATGGGTCTGAGAAGTGTTCAACCCTTTGCACCCCAAAGGGTTTTGAGGAAGTTGGGTCGGTATCAAATAGTACCCAAGGAAGAAGATTTGAGCACCCAGGTCATTGAATTACACCTGAAGCTCCATTACCTGAGGCCTTAATTCAACAAAGCTGGAATGGGTGTCGATATTTGAAAGAAGATACTCAAGTGCCTGACCTGGTTAGAGATGAAGTGGATCCGAGTTATGCATCATGGCTTGATAAAAGAAATTGAATTAATGAAGAACCCAAACCCGAATCAGAAAGGCCTTCCAAAAGGTCTCATGTTCAAGCTTTCGATGATAAGATTCAAGAAAGGTTAGCTTGGGGAGAAAAGGAAAAAGGGTATCAAGCCACCATCCATGCTCTGAAGGAGAAATTAAGGAACCTTGAGTTCTACAATGAGTTGCAAGCACAGGTAGTTGAAGGCGAAAAACGACAGTTGACCCAAGAGAACGAGGCGCTCTGTGCCCAACTCCGGAGTTTGAAAATAGCTGCTGAAACACCGATGAGGAGTGAAAGGGATGAGAAAATCATTAGCAACCCGAGGACGACGGTTCATGAGTATTCATTTGATTTGACTAAAGCTGAAAAAGACCTGCTAGATGCCCAAATCAAGTTAGCAAAGGGGGCAGAAGAACAGGCTCATCATTTGAGGCTGAAGTATAGCAAAGAAATGGCAATCCTGAAGGAAAAATTGTTTGCCATGGGGAATGAAATGGTCCAACAAACTAAAGACTTTAAAACAGAAAGGGAGCACTGTTATGCATGAATCTGCCAATTGGAAGGTACCGTGCAACAGCTACAGGACCAAAACAATGCAAATGCCCAATTTTTGGAATCTCGAGCACAACAAATAGGGCGCCTTCTTCAAGAAAAAGGGGTCATCAGGAACAGGATCAAAGAAATAGTTGACTACGTTGTGCAGAAATGTCACGAATGCGAGAGCATGGCTACCTCCATGTTTTTTGCCTCTATGATGACTTTCGTCCACTAGGTGATGGGTGATTTGGACCGACTTCAGGGAGACATTGCACATAGTCCAGCACAGAGACCCGCCAACGCACCACAGGCCCCGAGAAGACAAGCAGAAGACCTCCTTTATTTTTTATGTTTTCGAGTCTGTATTTTATTGCTTTCTAGAATGTTAAGTTGTTTTGTTGTTTGTCTAGAGTCTGTAATGTTTCTTTTATGGTTATCAGTATTTCAAACTACTTATAATCAAAAACAAAGAGCTATCTTTAGTAATGAAAATTGCACCTTGTCACTCTATATCTATTTCTTTTGAACTACGTGATGATCTGATTCATGCGGCGTCATGATACGTAGGCAATCCACATAGGATTCAATCATAACCCTAAAAGAAAATAATCAAGAAAGAAAAGAGTGAAACATTAAAGTCGGGATGAAACACACAGCCGTCGCAAACATTTTAGAAAAATGTTTGACTGCTTAGATGCATTTCATCCCAACGTGTGATTCCCTATATGTCAATATCTCAAACTAACCCGTTTTCTGTCTACTCTAAAGGTTCTTACTTTTAAGGTGGTTGGTTTTTGCGGTGGTATTCTGGAGACACACCACTATTTTACAAGGTCTAAAAGAAGCATTGCAATGGCATCTGAAAGTCATCTGTCTATTGTCGAACCTGAGGATAGCCCTGCATCGGTTATCCCACAGTCCGAATCAGTAGTTGCCGAAGAGAATATGAGGCTGAGATGCCGCATGTAGAAATGTGGGATGCTTGGTCTAATGGCAGGGAGCCGCCTAGTACTATCCTCGGTTTCCCTGAGTTGATCCCAAGAACAGGAGGGACCACTAATGTTCCAATTTCAGCACCTAACCCGTTCATACCATTTGGGTTCCCTACTTTGACATCAAACTTCACCAGAATGCCTTCTGAGGTCCGCCCTCAGGCACCGTCTTCTGGAGTACCATCTATTGTATTCATCGCGCTGCGAGCTACCGGTATGGCGCAACCAATATTGCCATGACAGAGCTTTGAGCAATCAAATTTCACTTTTCAAGCTCCCCAATTCCAACTGGATACTCCCAAGTCACTCCGAACTCTTATCCGCAACATCCATAATCTGAATCTCTTATGGAACAAGAGAGAATCTTGAGCAATCTCGAACAAGAGGAGATGACGCGGAAAATGAAAAGTCTTGAGCAAAGTTTGAAAAACATACAGGGCCTAAGTGGCCAAAAGAGAATATCTTACGCCGATCTATGCATGTTTTCTCACGTGCATCTACCCGTGGGTTTCAAAACACCAAAATTTGAAAAGTATGACGGGCATGGAGACCCGATCGCACATTTGAAACGATATTGCAATCAATTGAGAGGCACAGGGGGAAAAATAGTTTTTGATGGCATACTTTGGAGACAGCCTTGCTGGAATCGCCTTGGAATAGTATATTGATCAGGACATCTCCCGTTGGCACATATGGGATGATCTAGATCAGGACTTTGTGAGACAGTTTCAATACAACGTGGACATATCTCCAGACAGAAATTCTCTGTCCAACCTCAAGAAGAAGGCTTCCGAAATTTTTTGAGAATACGCCATCAAATGGCGTGAGCAGGCATCCAGAGTAAAACCTCCTACGGATGGGTCCGAAATGTTCAGTGTTTTCCTGCAGGCCCAAGAGGACGATTACTTCCAAAATATGATGTCTTGCATGGGCAAACAGTTCGCGGAGGCCATCAAAATTGGTGAAATGGTAGAAAATGGTTTAAAAACGGGCCGTATTTTGAGTCAATCAGCCCTGAGAGCCACCTCCCAAGCCATTCAGAGCATCTCGAGAGGCCTAGCAAGCAGGAAAAAGAAAGAAGATGGAGCCATGATGGCATCAAGCCTAAGAAGTTCTCAACGACCTCGGGACTATCCAAGCCCATCTCCTAGAGCTTCACAACATTATTTTCCTCATCAGGACGCAGCCTATGCTATGCCTCCCCATCCCTACGCAGTAATGAATGCTCAGACGTACACACGGCCACAACAACAATACAATCATAATAGAGCTCCACTTCCCAGAAATAACCATCCTAACCAAGCTCCATATAATCCACGTCCTCCCCATAACAATTACCAATACAATACCCATCCTCGTGAACCACCCAAAAGAACTAATTTCACACCCATTGGTGAGTCATACTCAAGCCTCTTTCCAAAATTGGTTCAGATGGGTATTTTGCAGCCCATGCCTCCAAACAGGCAGAATCCAGAATCTCCATCATACAGGCCAGGTACCAGTTGTACCTATCATTCTTGGGCGGAAGGGAATGATATTGAGAACTGTTGGATTCTCAAAAGAGCAGGTGAAAGCCTAATTGAACAAAAAAAGGTAGTGTTGAGGGACGAGGAAGTCCCTAATGTAACAAACAATCCATTGTCAGCCCACAACAATGGGCCCGTCATCGGAATGATTTGTGAGGACAAGGAGTTTGAACCTGCTTTGAAAGCCATTATTGCCATCGCTGATACAGAAAAGAAACCTAAGAGATCGGCAAAATCGGTCAGGGATGCAAAGAAAACAAAGCCTACCATCCAGAATGAAGAAAAGGCTAAGGAAGTAGAGAGAGAGGTACCACCAACCAAAGAAGCTCTCCTCTACGTCCCAAGAGCTCCCAGAAATAGGCAGCTCACGTTGAGCCCTTCAAAGAGTTTGAAGCTAAGACAAAATTTGCCAAGAATGTATGTACCAAAGGGGACGTATGTGGAAAAAGGGTCAGTCATCTCACCAAAGATGGATGAGCCTCTGATCATCAGTCGCAGGCCAAAAATTCCAATAAAAGATACCACTGCCATCTCCTAGAACTATAATCAGACGCTGGTCACCTATAAAGGGAAGGAAGTCAGAGGGGAAGTGAATGAAATAAACTAATTTGGAAAGTATCATGACCCAGAAGGGTTGAACAAAGCCAAACAGAAACATTTCCCCCTCAAACCGCCTGTTACTACCAAAGAAGCCGAGGAATTCTTCCGAAAAATGAAAACATCAGAGTATGCTGTGATTGTTGAACTTAGAAAGGCTCCTACCCAGGTTTCACTCTTGTCTCTACAGCACCAAAGAGTACTTCTAAAGACGCTAAATGAGGCGTGTGTGCCGATCGAGACTACGATTGAACAACTAGAAAGAATGGCAGAACGGTTCTTCGAAGTCAACAGAATCTCTTTTAGCCGAAATGACTTACCTCCCGAAGGAGCTGCCCATAACAAGTCTTTACACTTAACGGTCAAGTGTGAGGGTTATTATGTGAAAAGGGTCATGCTGGACGGAAGATACGGGGTAGATATTTGCCCTCTGTCAACATTGCAAAGAATGGAAATTGGGATTGAAAGAATCAGGCCGAATAATGTTTGTGTCCGGGCTTTCGACGGCGTCAAAAGGGATACTACAGGAGAAATTGATTTAATCCTAACCATTGGCCCTGTGGATTTCGAAATAACGTTCCAATTTCTGGACATGGACACTTCCTATAACTTTCTATTAGGAAGGCCCTAGATCCATGATGCGGGAGCCGTACCCTCTACTCTCCATCAAATGGCCAAATTTGAATACGAGAACCAAGAGATAGTTGTCCATGGAGAAGATGAACAATCAATATACAGGGACCTATCGGTTCCCTATCTTGAGACAAGAGAGGGAAGTGAACACATTGTTTACCAGGCTTTTGAAATTTTGCTTGCTAACCAGTGCGAGGAAGGAACTCCATGCCCTCAACCTTGTTTGTCGAGCGCATCAGTCATGGTCGCCGGCGAAATAATCAAACATGGATACAATCCCGGGAAAGGGCTTGGGGAATATTTGCAGGGCATCACAGAACCCGTTATGTTACATGGAAACAAAAAATTCTTTGGTATAGGTGTATTGGTAAAAAAGAGTTTCACACGTAAGCCATCTTTTGACAACTCAGCCAGTCACGTGGATACAGGAAAACGCGACAGCTGGATGTGATTCTTTGAAGAGGTATTGTACAAAGAGGCACGATTCAATAATCCCACGAACTTATCAGCCACGGGAAACTCAACTTGATCAAAATGGGAGAGAGACACGGTCAGAATGAATCTAGACAAAGCTACAGGTAGATTCAAACACCCACAATTGATTGCTCGAATGTTATGTAACCGAACCCCAATTACCGTTATCCTTTGTAACGCCTCATTAATGTCATAATTAGTCATTAATGAGTAACCATAGCAAGAGTCATACGTTATAAGAATCTCCTATATAAGGGAGGGGAATACAACTTGTAAAGGCATCTGATTCTCGAATACAATTTACTTCGATTTTCTATATTTCTGCAATATTGTCTATTATTCATTTTTCTCCATTACCTTGATTATCAGTAACCCGTATTCATCTTAAAAATAAGCTTTAGTCAAAGGGTCTAATTCTTTGGTTAAATAGATTGGTTCCATTACCGGGAATCTGATAATCTTTTTTTACTTTTCAAGTGATATCCTCTGAATTATGTCAAACTCCAATGACAACAACCAGCAAAGGAGTGGAACCCCAGTTCCATCGCCTTCAAGAACCCCACGTGGTTCGAGGGAACAATCCCCAGAAAGATCCAATAACAACAGTGGTGATAATGATCAAACTGTGGAACAAGATCGTGTAAAGAAAATGATTGCAGAGTATGTGAGCCAAGCTTTGCAGGGATTTGCGGGAGGGTTACCGGCAGCGTTACCTACACCGCCGACGCCACCCCCCAATAACACCATCACCATGGAAAATCCTCAATCTGGGTTGTCAAACTCAGGAAGAGGAGATACTTCTAATGAATCTCCCGAAACGAGACCAGGTATATCTAATAACTCAGAATTAAAAAAATTTAATGCTAACCATGCAGAAACAGATGAAAGAGCAGAATGATCGCGTCGAACAAATTCCCGGAGTACCACCAATCATCAAAGGCATTGATGTTGATAGATATTCTCAACAACCTTGGAAGCCAAGTGCGGCACCCTTGCCTATACCTAAGAAGTTCAAAATGCCTTATATTCCCAAATATGATGGAACATCTGACCCACGTGACCATGTGCTTCTTTCACTACTGGGGTAAAAGGCAACGACTTAACAAAACAAGAGATTGAATCAGTCCTTGTCAAAAAATTTGGGGAAACACTTACCAAAGGGGCCCTAACCTGGTATTCTCTTCTCCCTGAAAATTCTATTGACTCTTTTGCTGAGCTTGCAGATTCGTTTATAAAAGCACACTCTGGTGCACAAAAAGTTGAGAAGAGAATGGAAGACATATTCAAAATAAAACAAGGAGACACGGAACTACTCCGTGAGTTTGTAGACATGTTTCAACGAGAAAGAATGCTGTAGTTACCCAAGGTGCCTGATAATTGGGCAGCCATGTCATTTGCAAGCAACCTAAACGATAAAATCTCAGAATCCACGAGACGACTTAAGGAAAGTCTACGAGAATTCCCCTACAACATGGAACGATGTTTATAACATGTACAATACTAAACTCAGAAGAGAAGAAGATATCATTGCCCGTTCGAGAGATGAAGATCATTCCAGATCCAGACGTCCTGAATCATATAGAAGATCAGGTAAAACAGGTACGATCCTTACTTAGGACCCTCGGGACGCGATATCCGCCCCAGGTTCGAGAACACTAGGTCGGACTATAGACAACAAGGAAGAGACGTAGTCTCATCCTCATCTAGATCCATAAAAGATCGAGATGAACGACCTAGAGGTAGTACTCAAATTGGGGATCATACCTTTAATGTAAGTACTACTGAACTTGTCTCAATATTGAGGAACATGGGAGACAAGGTTAAGTGGACCAAAGAGATGCGGTCAAATCCAAGTAGAAGAAACCCAGATCACTGGTGTGAATTTCACAACGATCATGGGCACAAAACTGTGGATTGCAGATTTTTACAAGGTGAAGTAGAAAATTTATTAAAACAGGGATATTTAACAGAATTGTTTATTGATAAAGGTAAACAGGCATATATGAGGAACATGCAGGAGCCCCCAAAGCCTTCTTCTCCAAAACGAACCGTCAACATGATACACGGGGGTGAAGAAGTAAACGGAGTGATTTGCAAAACAACCACAAAGTTCACAATTACACATGGGAAACAGGCTCGTGAAAATATGGAAGAAGACGATATAACCTTCGATGATGTAGATATCAGCGGATTAATGCTTCCGCACAATGATGCTCTGGTAATATCTTTATGTATTCATGACACTAACGTAAAAAGAGAGTTGATTGATCCAGGCAGTTCAGTCAATATCATTTTTCTAAGAGTCGTGGAAGAAATGCTATTGGGGAATCAAGTAATCCCAAAAGCACGAGCCATATCAGGGTTTGATAACTCCACAGTTATAACAAAAGGAGAAATTTAGCTTAGCACTTATGCTGAGGGGGTGATAAAAAATGCCAGGTTCCAAGTCATCGATACTGACATGACTTATAACGTGATCATTGGAAGTCCATGGATCCACGACATGAAAGTGATACCCTCCACGTTGCATCACGTAATTAAATTCCCCTCTGAATGGGGANAATGGGGGATTCAACAAATCAAAGGAGATCAGCAGACCGCAAGAAATATAAACTCTGTGGTACACTACAACAAGAAAATAGAGGTGGAAGAATTACGAGATAAGGGAATCTCCCAAGCAGGTAACACAACCCAAATAGGCATGGAAGAAATTACTATCCAAATAGGCATGGAAGAAATTACTATCCAAATAGGCATGGAAGGTATTATTGCTGAAACAGGTACGAAAGAAAATACTTACAAGAAGGAAAATCAAGTTACCACGGAAGGTATACTATACCACACAGATACAGATTCCAGACCGGACGTCATTCGTGAACCAGAGGAAGATGAGAACATCAAAAAACTACGGAGGAGCTCATATCTATTCCATTATCTGAAAAAAAAGTCTGAGCAGAAAATGTATATAGGCACGAGGCTAGGCCCCGCTCGAAGAGGTAAGTTAATTGATTATTTAAAGGTTAACGCAGATTGCTTTGCGTGGTCCCACTCAGATATGACAGGCATCCCACCAGAAGTGATGACTTATAAACTAAATGAAGATCTATCCTTTGTACCTGTTAAGCAGAAAAAAAGAAAGCAAGGACCATTCAAGAACCAAGTGATCGATGAAGAAGTAAAGAAACTCTTAAAGATTGGTTCGATACGAGAGGTAATGTACCCTAATTGGCTAGCAAACACCGTGGTAGTACCTAAAAAGAATGGCAAGTGGAGAGTATG
>ML353984.1:719-103259 GCA_005239505.1 Nicotiana paniculata | reverse complement strand
AGGTTCTAGTTAAAATTTTAGTTTCTTCTAGATCTAAAAAAAGAACAACAATAACAACTATCTTTTTCTTGTTTGCACGAGCTAACAATGGCAGGAAAAAGAGATGAAAGACTGAAAGCACTAGTGGATGTCACTAACAACCTCCTAAGCATCATCAACGAGGTTGACAGAGAAGACGAGGATGATGTGACGCCGAGTGCCTCACCCACGCGAAGCGACTTACCTCCCCCTCAAGGAGTGTAACCGCTTCACGTGAAAGGGGAGCCTCCACGTCCACAACTGAGGAAGCGCCACCAACAGTGAAAAAACTACTAGAGGTGTGGTTGACAAGTACTCTAAGCAACATACTCGATAAAGCCGCTCAAGGGCGAGTATAAGCATCGCACGAGCGGACACCGCAGCAACCATCAACGAGCAGCACGCTCCTCTCCTAGCAGGTAACACTCACACCGTTGTTGATGCAGGTAATGACGCACTCGCAGCCATTCTAAAGAAAATGGAAGAAACGGAGAACGAGAATAAAGCACTCCGCGACTAGATGAGGGAGCACCAAGAAAGGGTTGATAAGATACCGGGCACCCTGAAACTTCTACCAAAACGGGACGTCGGCCGGTTCGTTGAACATCCATACAACGTGGAGGCAGCCCCACATGCCATACCCAAAACTTTCAAAATTCCACCATATTTGAAGATATATGATGGCACAACAGACCCCGAAGATCATATCATTCATTGCGTCACGACGGTAAAAGGCAGTGACCTCTCGAAAGAGCAGGTACCGTCAGTGTTGCTGAAGAAGTTCGGCGAAACCCTAACAGGGGGAGCCTTAACATGGTACTCACAATTACCAGCACGTTCCATAATGACGTTCGAGGAAATGGCTGGCAAGTTTTTCACCGCCCACGTCGGGGCCAAGAAAGCAGAGGCCAGGGTGAATGACATATTCGCCATCAGAAAATCACCTGGCGAGGGACTCAGGGACTTCCTCGCCCGGTTCAACAGGGTAAGAATGAGCCTGCCAAACGTATCAGAGGGAATGGCAATAGCAGTCTTTCAGATGGGTTAAGCAATAATGGGTCGAGGGCGAACATAAAGTTGTTAAGCAGACTCATGAAATGCCCTCCACCATATGGCAAGAGATTCATAACGCCTACTGAACCGAGGTGAGAGTAGACGAAGACGACCTCAACGGTCCGAATCAACGGCTGACATCGATCCAAAGGAGTCGAGGAAGGAACGCCGTAACGACGGTCGAAGAGACCATGCAGGTCCACGTCTCAATCGAGAAAGGCACCAACCCTACCTATGGGTCCAATACACCGACGACGTCTCCAACACGTCAGGATCTGGATTGGGACTTGTACTCGAGGTCCCAACAGGAGAAGTCATTCGCCAGTCCATATGATGCCCCGATATTACTAAAAGTCACATGGAATTTGCAAATCAAAGAACAAAGGCTGCAAAAGTACCAAATTGAGGTATACTCTATAAACTTAACTTGAGACTGGCGCAAACGTATTATAGCATATTTGCAGGAGAGAGTGCTCCTATCAGACAAAAAAAAATCCAAGAAGCTTCGAATGCAAGCGGCCAGATACTGCATCATCAATCACGACTTGTACAAAAGAATGTTTGGCGGCCCCTTGGTAAAATGCCTAGGGCCAAACCAAACCAGGTGCGTCCTCTAGAAAGTACACGAAGGCCACTGTGGAGCCCACACTAGCAACCGAGCCTCGTTAGATGCTTCATACGAGCAGGCTATTACTGGCCTACCATGAAAAAGGAAGCCGCGGACTTCGTTAAGAAGTGCGAGCAGTGTCAGAAATACGCTCCAATGATACACCATCGGGCGAGCACCTCCACTTAGTCACATCTCCATGTCCATTCATTAAATGGGGAATGGACATCGTTGGACCACTTCCAGCGGACGAGGTAATGTACAGTTCCTTTTGGTTTTAACTGACTACTTCTCTAAACGGGTAGAAGCAGGTGCATTCGCCCAAATATGCGAACAGGAAGTTATCACATTCATATGGAGGAACATCATATGCCGCTTCGGCATCCCCAAAGAAATCAGTTGTAACAACGGACCCCAGTTCACGGGGAAAAAGACCGCCAAATTCTTCGAGAAATGGCACATCAAGCGAATACTCTCCATGCTATATCATCCTACAGGCAACAGCCAGGCCGAATCCTCCAACAAAACAATACTGAACATCATGAAGAAGAAGCTCGAGGACGCCAAGGGACTGTGGTCGGAACTACTACCAGAAGTGCTATGGGCATGCCGCACCATGCCAAAAACAAGCACAAGAGAAACTCCATATTCACTAGTCTATGGGACTGACGCAGTGGTACCCGTCGAATTCGGAGAACCAATTTTGAGATACTCCAATGAGAGCGGACCAAGCAACGACGAGAATAGGAAGCAAGACCTCGATGAAGGAGACGAGCGAAGAGACATGGCTTACATAAGAATGATAGCTCAAAAACAACAAGCAGAATAGTACTACAACAAAAAGTCCAAAGTAAGACCACTCAAGGTCGAGGACTATGTACTCAAGGAAAAAACACAGACGAGCAAAGACCCAAGAGAAGGTAAACTAGGAACCAATTGGGACGGGCCATACAAAATCACGGCGGCAACGAATAAAGGATCATTCCAACTAGAAACAATGGAGGGGAATCTACTGCCAAATAATTGGAACATCGCCCACCTCAAATACTTCAACTTCTGAAAATGGACGTCCTCCAAGTCGTACTCTTTTTCCCTCACCTGAGTTTTGTCCCAATTGCATTTTATCGGGGAGGTTTTTAATGAGGCGACGAAGAGGGCATCTCGAAGTTTAAGTGTTGATTCATCGCCCCGCCTATCGACTACTTCTCCAGGCCGAGATGTGGAGGGACTAGATAGACTGGAACTTCTCAAATGTATATATGGGGCAAACATAAACATGTAATATTCTCCAATGAATGAATAAACAAAGCAGTATGCATCATTCTTACACAACTCCACCAAAGTTGCACATCACACCAACGCAGAAAATATGCATTAGACATCGCTCGAATTAACTCACATTTGACACCACTCAAATTATTTTACATTCGACCTCGCTCGAATTATTTCACATTCGACCTCGCTCGAATTAACTCATATTCGACACCACTCGAATTATTTGACATTCGACCCCGCTCGAATTATTTTACATTCGACCTCGCTCGAATCAACTCACATTTGACACTGCTCGAATTATTTTACATTCGACCTCGCTAGAATTACTTTACATTCGACCTCGCTCGAATTGTTTTACATTTGACCTCGCTCGAATCAATCAAACCTCGACCTCATTAGAGCTAACATATATTTGACCTCAAATTGGTCTATATTCGACTCCGCCCAAATCAACCTTACATGCAAACGACCGAAAAGTCAAGGACTTTCTCACAAGAGAAAACGCCAACGAGAGAGGAAAAAGGGAGAGAGAAAATCCGAAAATACATGGCAAAAAGACAATTGCTCCATTTCAATTGTTCAACTACAATACTTTTTACAAAGGGCTCGAGGACGTCCCTACAAAAAAAAAAAGTACAAAGGCTTCAAGATGCATCATCCCCATCAGCATCATCGGCATACTCATCATCATACCAAGGGTCGGAGGAAAGCCCATCCAAAGAGTCTTCATCATCATCCCAGCAGGGCGTTCCAGGGTCGTAACCACAGGCTTCACGAGCTGCGCGCGCCTTGACACGAACGCCCTCAAACTCCGCCTTGAAAACCTTCTCAACCGCCTTCAAAGATTTATACTCGTCAAGCTGGGCCTCAGCGTGAACCCACATCTCGTACAACTCCCGTGACACACTAGGATCGGCAGAAGTACGAGAAGTAGATGATCGGGCCTGCTGTTGCTCCTTCTCGGCCTTTAAGGTAACGACCTTCTCATCCCAGATAGCTCTGCCTCCAAACCCTCGATCCGCTCCTCCAATCTTGACACCTTAAGCACCAAAGTCTTCACCTCGCTAGCCCGTTCAGACCTACAAACACGTAGGGTACCCTCTAAGGCTTCTGACTCCGCCACGACGGCCATCCTGGTTCTCTCAGCCAGGTTCAACTCTTCGACCCTAACACTTAATTCCGCCCTCAAGTCGACGACCCTAGCGTCACTTTGTTCAAGCTCGACCTTTAAAGACGCCACCTGCGCCTGGATATCTGCATTTTCAGCCATCACCCCTTTGCTCACTTCGAGCTCATCCTCCTTGGACCTCAGCTTCCCTTCCAACACGCTGCAGCGGCCAATGACCCTCATAATCTCCTCATCTTTTTCCTTCAGCTCCTCGTCCTTCTGCTTGATCTCATCGCACAATGCTTGGAACTGGCCGTCCTCACCAACAATTTTGACCATCATCCGATGCTTGGAGCGATACTATCTATACTTAGATTCTATCCTCTTATAGAGAGCCGTCCTTTGCTCCCCTCGCCGGTTACGTTCAATCTCCAAGATGAGAGTCTGACACGCAAAGGAAAGCAAGTAATCAAGAATAAACAGCACATATGGAATGGATAAACTGAGGAAAGAAATGAAAACTTACTCGCAAGGCCATGCCCGATATACCCAAAGACAGGTCTGCATCTCTTAGCGTCTGCAACGTCCTATTTTCAGCTTTCGTGCACAAAGGAGCCGTTATGAGTCAACCAAGAGGTTATAGCTAACGGGAATGACTATGTTCCGGTTAGGACCCTCTGTCCTTATCTCCACGCGAGTATCCCTCTCCTTGAAGGCCCGTACCTCCTCAAGGTCGATGTCTGATCCAGAGTCATCATCCCCCACAGGAACGACTCTATCTCTCCCGACCGCCGATGATGAGCCAACTTCAACAGCCCGTGTAGGCTCTCCTCTACCACAGATCCCCTCAACCTCGAATGGACTCTCCATGACGCCACCCACCGCAGGAGCAGCCTAGATATGTGGTGAAGGCGCCGATTCTGCTCCCAAAGCGATAAGCCTCTCCGGTTCAACATCAGTAGCAAGGGCCTTCCAAATCTCCACCCTTCGTCTCTTCCTCGGCGACGCCTCCTCCTCGCCGTGAGACGACTCGTCGACTAGGTGCAAGATAGGATGAGAAGAGATCCCATTCGGCACAACAACAGTTCAAGGGGCGGAGTCCCTCAACGACGAAGCTTGAGTCGGACCCCCTCGTGTAGACTCAACAAGAGCGAATTGCATTCCGGCCGAGGCAACCGCCTGGCGAAATGCAAGCACTGAAGCCTTCGCCTTCTTGGAATTTCACCGACCTAGCACCAAAAGAAAATCACATCAAAGGACAATGGTGAACGTTAATAGGTCATAAGGTAAAATAACACTTACTGGACGAGGGATTGGGTCCGAAGCGCCTGTGGAAGGATGCCCAGTCACGAATTCCCATGGTGTGGGGTAACATGCGAGTTACCCAATCTTCAATATCAAAGACGAGAGATGGTGGACGCCTATCATCTAAAAGTGGAATAGCCACGAGTAAGTCAAGGACAAAAATAACAGAGAAAGAAAAGAAAAAAGAGAACGAGCAACATTTAGCGAGTAATAATAGGTCCTTACGATTGAAGTTCCACTGCTCGGGGAACCCAGTCAGATACGCCACTAGGTTCTCGGTTCTGATGAAGAAGTATTATGCCAGAACTGCTGGTTCGCCTTATCATCCATCCCAGCCACCAATCCTTTGGTCCCAGGATGCCGTAGATGAATCAATGTGCCTCTATAGAAACTGGGCGAGAAGAGATGCAACAGATGGCAGATAAAGACCTCGCGGCCGGCCAGCTCTGCGTACTTCGCCAGCATCAGAAAAACTTTGTATAAGTAGGGGGAGAGCTGCGTCGGGCAGACGTCGTAAAAACAACAAAACTCCTCAGCTAACGGGGGGAGAGGAAAAGAATAACCCACCAGGAACAGATAGACGTAGAAAGCACAATATCCGGGCTGGTGAACTTGTACCATGTCGCCTCCCGCCAGAACAATTTCGCCGTGAGAAGGGATACCAAATTTAGACCAGAGGGCGGCTATTTGACTCGGTCCCGTTTTAGAGAGTACCTGAGCGGGAGCAGGGGCAGGTTCTTTTGGAAAGTCATTTCTGACTAAAGGGTTCCTAAGAACTACCTCCTCCACGGTGGGGAAGCTCTCATCTTCCTCAACCATGGGTCCCTCACCGCCGATAAGGGGGTGGCATCGGAGATTCTGTCAGAAGAATGAGGAGAATTTGACATCTTTTCGTAATGAAGTGTGTACGATGAAGTCGGAGAAAGAAGGTACCGAATGGAAGAGAAATCGGGAACTGCAACTGAAGGAGCTGCAGAAAATTGGAAACTGAGATAAGAGAAGAAGCTTAAGAATGAACAAAGTGCATAAAGAGTAGGAGATGCTAAAAGTTTCGATGATGAAGCTCCTCTCCTCTATTTATAGGGTTGGGTGGCACCTGAATCGAGGCAAAGAGCCGTCAATGGCACCAAAATCAAAGTGACAGAAGCACAGGAAACGACACATTACATTGGGAAGACGCGTAATGATGACGCACGTGACCATGACATCATCCTACGTCAGTCATGCCAACCACGGCCTTGTTGACGACCGCCACCAGTCTGAGCTCGGCCGATTCGATTCAATCATCACGATCAAATCTCTTCTGACCGGATGCAGACAGAGTCCGATCATCGAGGATGACCAAGAGCACGACCTCAATAAGCGGAGGGACTAACTGTATTGGTCAAAATTTGGGCTGAACTTAATGACTGCAAATGGACGAGAAGTGGTCCAGGTCAAAGCCGAGCACGACTCTATGGCGAGGGGTGGCCCAAAGAAGGATTAGTGTCGAGGTCGAGTAAAGAACGTATTATAGCAACGATTAGAATAAGTTTTAGAATAGGGAGAAGGAATATTCCATTGAATAATCCTCCAGTTGTACTTTTTAGGGTTTCTTAGAAATATCCCTATAAATAGGAAGAGATAAAGAGCAAAAAGGGATCTTTGGTAAGAACATATTTAAAGAGTTGACTACAAAGAATATACAAAAGCTTGTCATGTCCACTGATTCTATTGCTCAAATATACATTTTTTATTCACAAGATTTAAGAATTTTTCGTCCACCTTCACTTTCTATTATCCCATGTTGTTGTCAGGAAGGAGAATCATCCAAGTCATCTAACATTTAGGTGATAAATTCTTTCTTATTACATCTATTGTCATTATCTACATTTATTGCATGCTTTCATTATCACATTCATTGACAATCACTGCAGATCTAGTAGTTATTATATTTAACTAGGATTCACCCTCTATTTTCTCATTAATCCATTTAAGAAAAGGTTTAACATTTTTTTGGTAAAACAATTTGGCCCGTATGTGGGGAGGTTCTAGTTAAAATTTTAGTTTCTTCTAGATCTAAAAAAAGAACAACAATAACAACTATCTTTTTCTTGTTTGCACGAGCTAACAATGGCAGGAAAAGGATATGAAAGACTGAAAGCACTAGTGGATGTCACTAACAACCTCCTAAGCATCATCAACGAGGTTGACAGAGAAGACGAGGATGATGTGACGCCGAGTGCCTCACCCAGGTGAAGCGACTTACCTCCCCCTCAAGGAGTGTAACCGCTTCACGTGAAAGGGGAGCCTCCACGTCCACAACTGAGGAAGCGCCACCAGCAGTGAAAAAACTACTAGAGGCGTGGTTGACAAGTACTCTAAGCAACATACTCGATAAAGCCGCTCAAGGGCGAGTATAAACACCGCACAAGCGGACACCGCAGCAACCATCAACGAGCAACACGCTCCTCTCCTAGCAGGTAACACTTACACCGTTGTTGATGCAGGTAATGACGCGCTCGCAGCCATTCTAAAGAAAATGGAAGAAACGGAGAACGAGAATAAAGCACTCCGCGACTAGATGAGGGAGTACCAAGAAAGGGTTGATAAGATACCGGGCACCCTGAAACTTCTACCAAAACGAGACGTCGGCCGGTTCGTTGAACATCCATACAGCGAGGAGGCAGCCCCACATGCCCCACATGTCGGTTCCTCCAGTTGTACCTTTTAGGGTTTCTTAGGAATATCCTTATAAATAGGAAGAGATAAAGAGCAAAAAGGGATCTTCACTTTTGTGATAAGAACATATTGTAAAGAGTTGACTTCAAAGAATATACAAAAGTTTGTCTTGTCCACTGATTTTATTGCTCAAATATACATCTTTTATTCACAAGATCCAAGGATTTTTCGTCCACCTTCATTTTCTATTATCCCACGTTGTTGTCAGGAAGGAGAATCATCCAAGTCATTTAACATTTAGGTGATAAATTCTTTCTTATTACATCTATTGTCATTATCTACATTTATTGCATGCTTTCATTATCACATTCATTGACAATCATTGAGCACTTGAAGTTGGCATTCAATATTATCGGACACGACCCTACATCATCAATATATATAATCTTCAGATCTAGTAGTTATTATATTTAGCTAGGATTCACCCTTTATTTTCTCATTAATCCGTTTAAGAAAAGGTTTAACACTTTTTTAGTAAAACAGTGAGCACCTCTCAAACTTTTAATTTAATCACGCGGCTAAACGATGTTGCCAAGGAGTCGGTATTCTTCATTTTAAAGTTTGAATCTTGTTTTTTGTTCTTTTGGACAATCGAGAAATCCCTGAGTGTCAATGGCATCGATGGACAATAGACTCGCTCATCTACCCCTTCTCCTCTTCAATGGAGTGGGTTAGAATTGATTTTTGGATATAAAAAACAATAAATTTAGAGAAATTAAGATGTAAATAAGTCTTTGCCACAAGATTTTCTGGTCATTGATTAACAGAAGACCTATCTTCACCCGTCCAACTGCAGTACTGCTCACGTGATTTCAGAATGTTTATACTGCATTCATCAATACCTAGTTTTATTGAATTAGATCGATGAGAAAGATGGTACGTATCATACCTCAGAAGAATTATGTATCTACACTTCATATGACCTAATAAGGAAGACATACAGATGAGGTTCAGAACTCTGTGAAGCTTCTTTTCTCTTGCAAGAAACCAGTTGGCAATTTTTCTCCTTAGTGTACATCAATCTTTCTCCAGTGTAGAGTAGTAACAGCTAGTGCACATAAAGAAACAAAATGTAGGAAGTTCTTGTACTTTCTACAAACTCATCTTCACATCCCCACTTGTCCATCGAGAAGTGCAATTCTCCCTTGCAGTATCTCCTGGAAATTTTGCACTTGTAGAACAGGAACATAGTTTCATGGCCACAACATTGAGCAAATGAATTTAATAGTCATCTTCCAGGTGAAAGATCGCACACAGAATTCTATCCTCTGGGAGCCAATATCAGTAAGCGAGTTTTCACCCATTTACATACGCAAAAACTTCAGCATCCCTGGAACATATTTAAGAAGGCTATATTTATATATTATTAACAACATCGCAAGGTGCTAATATCAAATATGTGCAGGACTAATACAAGTTGTATCAAGATGTCTAATTCAGAATACGCAATTCAACAGAACTCTCAGATAATTACCTGACCCAGCATCTCACCTTGTTCGAATCAGTTCAAGGGGAACACTTTCTGCTGCATGCTACAGATGAGGATGACGACTTTAGACACAGTACATATGTGCAACTATTGACAGAGATACAGAGACGCTCACCCATGATCTAAGAGTTTTGAAATTGGATTTTGGATGCAACTTTGATTGCTCTGACTGAAAGGTTATTACAATGGTAACTTTGAACTCTAGGGAAAATGGACTGCAAAGATGATTATATCAGCGATTTGGCAACTGGTATAATGGTAAGAGCAGAAAGATAATACCCACATGTAATGATAAGGCAAGCATGTCAAACAAACCAAAAAGAAAACTTTCCTAGCCTTTGGTCATAGATTTCTGTTGAAAGTTTCACAATACCCCCATAAAAATATCAGTTTCCATGTGTCCCTCACAAGAACCATCTTCAAATAAAACACAAAAGGAGCAACTTCTATGGATTGAAATACATTGGGCCAACTCTTTTTTTGTTGATATCTAATTATCAGAAAGTTTCCAGTAAATCTGCTTTGGGTAACATGAGATAGAGGTCTGCAGTCGGTAATATGGGCAGGGGAAGCGATGCATAAATGAACGAACGCACTCGTCCTCAGTATGGTCTAGAAGAGCAATTTAAATCTGGAACTGACTCATTTGCAAGCATGATTTGGAATCCATCATGCTCCCCATTACATTTATGTACTATGTACCAACGAGATAATACTTTTGAAAGGCCACAAAGGTCCTAGCAGACAAGAATCTTTGGAATTTGTGAACAAGAAAGGTGTAAATTCGATCAAACACATACCCAGCAAAGATTGACGGACAAGTCAAAAGGCGGGGAAGAATACTGTAGATGGGAAGAGCCATGCCTCGACATACATCCCCATCAGCTATCTAATAAACAAGACAAGTTTCCTGTACAATATCAGTAAAAATAACATGGTATAAAGAATTTCTTGGAAACACAGGAGCAGTCCATACCTGAGTTGTCTGTATCAGAGAAGATTCAGTTGCTATCTTTTCCCCGACCAAAATTGACTCCACTCGCAGCAAGTGCATGTCAATGGATTGGATAGGAACAGCAGATGCTTCAACAGTTAGCTCACCTTCAATAGGATCCGACAAAGAACATAATGTGCATATTTTACCGCTTACCCTGAATCCCCCTATTCACAATAAAAGTTGCAACCATCCAACTGTTACTCTGTCTTCTATTAATGTGCCACATATCAAGGCATGATAATGGACGCGAATCATAAAATCAACAAGGGTGTTCTTCCGGGATTGATGTATAAATTATCTTGGGATTTTACTATTCCACAGGTTAACTAAGATTAAGAACGATAAAAGCCCTATTGAACACTATGTCAAGTCATATCTTATGATTCTTTTTTTGAAAATCCACATTTCCCAATTCCAAAAAGCATACGGATTTCTAGGATATTCACTGCAAAATACTTTTTGGGCGCATCATTCATCTGATTGATACAATGGTTTTAGTTATCCTCCTCCTATGGAACCTATATAAGTGGATAGAAAATGGTGAGTATAACATGGAGTTCAATACGGCCATACCATTTTGGAACCGAATGCCCAAATACAGTTCAGAGCTTAACAGGCATTTTCTTGTCCTCCAACAAACACTCATTAAATACAATTTTAAATGGGAAATCAAACAACACCTTACTATGTAGTTATCCATATCATAATCCACCAAGTTCCTTTGGGTTTGGGCCTTACGACAAATTTTGTTAAAAGATGGTTTCTTCTATTTTATGTTTCTGCCAACTTTTGGGATGAGCAAGAGGTTATATAAACCTACTCTCCTAATTGTATCCAAGTTTAGATATAAATGCAAATGTGCAATTTAATAAGAATCTGTTTTCCTGTTCAGAAATGAATTTGCTGATCTATAACAAGTGAACCTGATTACTTATCCAAAAAAGAAGAAGAAAAGAAACAAGTGCGACCTGATTTTAGCTCTGGAAGTAGTGAATGCCTCTGTGTGTCTTGGGTGATATAAAACATGACCACTTCAGGAGAAATAGGTTTCTCTGGAAGATTCTCTGAATTAGACATTATAGGAAGGTCGATTTAGTGTTTTTCATGTACATGAGAACATATAGACAACCATACAAAAGATAAGGAAGAAAGAGAGATCAGATCCAGACCCTTTTCACTTTCAATTATAAACTCCACTGTGGCAGATAGAGACTTGTGTAAGTATCCTCTCGAAATGTCTACTGATGCCAGATACTACATTCGTAAAAAATAGACATCAAAACAAGAAAGCTGAAACAGATTGATATAGGACACAGCAAAATCCTGTCAAAATTTACCTGAATGCTAATGTCCCCACCATGATATGTTTCATAAAGTTTTTCCAAAGGTTCTTCTCCTGGATCTTTCAACATGAAAGAAAATGGAATCTACGGAGGCAACAAAAAGAATAATCAGGGACTCGAAAGGAGTAAGCAAAAGGAAAAAACAACCACAATGAATGGCTCAAGAAGAATAGTTTATAACTAAATATAGAGCCATATAGAATATAGGACATGAAAGAGTTGCATTTCACTGATCGGGCATTTCTTCACTGGACCTAATCTTTAAATTTGTGCCTCAAGTGTAATATTCTGAAGATTCCTCCTTCGCTTTCACAGACTTCCTTGAATCATTATGTCACTTTCAGAGCCCAAATCTCCCTAAGACTGTACGTTTGCTGATAAGTATCAGCAATGACGCGTAACTACTGCCTTGTTTAGCTGGTAGAGGAGGAATTGATTTGATTTCCCCTGATTCCTGGGGGACTTTTGTTTCTCTACTGCTGTTTATAACTACTTCTTTTCTGACATAACAGACCACCGGAACAATTTAAGGTGATTCTTTCTTTGATAAGGAACAATTAAGGGGCTCTTGTTTCTTTTTTGGACAAAATGTTGGGGTAAGGGACAAATAGAGGAACCTTAATCGTCCAGTTGACCCAGATATTAGCAGTTTATTCTTAAAAAGGTGAACTACTTGAGAGATAGAAAACGCATCATAGAGTGTTAGACCACAACCAAGTACCACACAAGACAGCAAAATTCACCAGCACTCAATTCTAAAAGGGACATACCTCTGTAGTACCTGAGCTGATCTTACCAGATTTTAGGACCTCAACAGTCTTATTCCTACAATTCCCCCGAATAACAGGAAATGGTCAACCAATTACAAAAATCCAAATAAAAGTTTCTAGAGCACAGATTAAGCAAGCAGCATTAGTGGAATAGAAGCATGCTTACAGTATTGGAATAGGCTTAATAACGCCATAAATTGATTCAATAACTCCCGCTGATCCTCCTCTAACCTGAATGTCAACTTTTTAACATATGAATAAGCTAAAGCATAAGACTGAATTTCTTTCAATATGTATTGTACTGAAATCAAAAAAGTATACGAGGAATAAGAACCTGCAAGTTGACTGAAGCGTTGACATTGAGTCGAATGCCTTGGTGAGAAATCGAAGAAGAGAGCTTCGTTACGATTTTGCCTTCCACTGCTTCCTGAAAATTGCAGTTTATTTCGTTAACAATAACTGAAGTACAAGAAAAATACTTACTTTTCTTATTTATAATTTGCATAATTTCGTGTACATTAGGGCGATAGATGCGGTTGGATCGGGAAAGTTTGATTTCTACTGACATGACGACAAAAAACGACGACGAGGAACAAAGCTGCTGAGAGCAAAAATCCCCGGCACTTGTCACCGGAGTTGTCGCCGGTGTTGGTTTGCAAATACCCGCCACAATGTTAGGCCTTCATCTCAATTCTCAACGAACACATTTCAAGTTCGAGTCCAGGCGGTGTAGCGTTTTTATTGAGCCCAGCGGAAAGCGATTCGGTCGCGATTTATAAATGGCAATCATGGAACTCGACTTATAACTAGCATTAGGGGTGCCTTTTATGTTATTATTATAGCTTTTTTGGATGGTTGTTACGTATCGTTTGATAGGATATGGTATTGTATTGTATTGTATTTTTGATAAATACAATATTTGAATAGATTATATTGTACTGTATCGTTTAATAAATATATTGTTTGGATATATTGTACTGTATCCAGAGGCGGACCTATGATTTGATCATAGCGGGGCACTATCTTTAGTATACCAAGTACTAACTAGCGATAAAGTTCCATGTTCAAGTCTATAAAAACTTAATGATTATGATAACTATCATTAAAATACAAACTTCGATATTATCGAATATCATTAATTTGATAGTAATATAACATAAGTACATCGCCCACTCATATCAGGGTCGGAATTATTTCACATCAAACTCATTTATAAAATGAGAGGCATTGTCTCTTAAAACTAGAACTTGATTGAAAAGAATTAAACTTCGCCAAAAATCTAAGTTCATAAGAACAAGAACTTCCTAAAAAATAACGATTCCAAGCAAAATAAAATCAAAGAAGAAGGGACTCAAATTAAGTCATCGCTATCGTCACCTAATAGGACTATCGGATTTAGAAGAGATGCATAGAACTGAAAAGAATTAACTAAATTAAAGGGAGGCAGAAGAGTTTGCTACTCTATTTGTGAAGGGGGAGACTAATGAATATTCGGAATTTTGAATGTGCCGGGGATTTGAAAAAAAAATTAATGAAGTTTTAAGTTTATTATTATGTAGAAGCATCAAATTATAATTGAATTCAGAAAAGGTTATAAAAATATAACTGGTTGACTAATAAGTAATTAAACAATCATTGAATTCAAAAAAAAGTAAAAGTACAATAGAATTATAAAAGTTATAGGAGATAGGATTCGAATTTGGGACATCATAGAAGTGAAGGCACTTTGACTAATTTCTTAAACCAAGTCTTCTGCCCAACTTTTGTATTTAGGGGCACACGTAAAATATTTAAGGGGTCCTTACTGTATATACATATAGATATAAAATATATATACTGTATTTTTCCCGAAGTTAACGGGTTCCGGTGATCCCTCACCTCCCCACGTAGGTCCGCCCTGACTGTATCATTTTGTATTTTGTCGTTTGTCATTATTTCATGATATCACGCCCCAACAATATGAAGAATAAACTTGCAATATTATAAAGAAAAATTATGATACAAGGTAAAATTGTTATATAAAATGATAGGATAAATGATAAAATAAAATTATTTAATAATAATGAAGGGTGATATTGAGAGAAAAAGATAAGGTAACGACACAACCACACTGAATTGGATGTTACATAAAGTGGCACATTTCGTCGTTATATAACGATGGATTTAACGATACGATACAATAAAAATTAAGTAACAATGAAAACAAATATCGTATTTAAAGTAACAATACTATACAATACAATGGATAACAACCATCCAAATAAGTTGTTAGTCGCATTCCAAATAATATACAAGTGGCATTACAAATGCAATTTATATGTTGTATCTATAACTGCTATATCACGTTTGTGCGGTTTATGATCAAACTAGCATATTTGTTCGTGCTTCTCGCGGTCATTAAAAATATATTTGTAAAAATTGAAGAAAATCAGAAATATTAAGCAATTTCAATGACACTATGATTGCAATTTCATACCTTCAACGCTATGTATGTTACAAGTTTGTCATGGAAGGATACAATTATCCCTGCATTTACAAAGGTACTAATCTGTATATGTGAAGTTGATATGTATTTCTTAATCAATTATCTCTTTCATTTTCTAAAAAGTTAAAGAAGTTTAACAAATTTGTGTTCTTTTAAACAAAATAATAAATGTCCTTATTTAATATATGCATATCTAAGTTTGTTTTTATTTAAATCTTGTTCAAATATATCTCCTTAAATATAAAAAAAAAAAAAGAATGTAAAATTACAATACAGGTAAAAAAAATTAAAATACGAACAAAGAAATTTGCACATGATGAAACAATAATTACGAAAAGAGAGCAAGTTTCACCCACTTAAGCCGTTGGCCGTTTCTGTCTAGAAAAACACAACGATTTTATAGAGGAAAAGATGATTTTTTAGATGTCATCATCGACGAGCGCAAAACACAAAACAAAATTATTGCTCGCTAGTCAAAGATAGTAAAGATTAATTATCATCTCCATATGGATTGGATTTAAACAATGTTCGAATAATCTCCAGTTGATTACTATCCAGGAAAATTAACACTTGATTTGATGACTATTACTACGATTAACTACTAAAAATTAAGCAAATAACAATTGATCACAAAAGACAACATATGAGCAGCGAAAAAATATCAATGAGAGAAATAAGAGTAATTGACTAGATAGGTGCAAGGTAATTGGTTCGGGATCCAATTCTTGAATTAATTCACTCTATAATAGGATTGATTATACGAATTCAACCGATAATCAGATTACACTTGAAGATAATGTTCCTCTTTCGATTAAACATTAACTTCAGTAATTACTCCAATTGAAACACGTGATCACGACCAACTCTAGTCCTAAAAAGGATAAGCAGTCGCTACAAATATAATCCGGTCTAAAAGTCCGGAGTCGAATCCCACAGAGAACTAAGGGTTCGCAATAACTGTTCATATCGCAAAGAAGACAAGCTCGTCTAAATTTCTAAGTTATAAAGATTAAAATTTTTATATCTAACTAATTAACTAAGAAACTAAAGCAGTAAATTAACAACCAAAGATACTAAGGGTTGGAGATTAAATTTAGGAGGTCTAGAGTTATAATTTCCCCAATTGTCGGAATCATTCCCGCTATGTTCCCTAAAATTTCGCCTATGTATTCTCTACTGATCATGAGCACTTTAGGTGTCGTAATTCTCTCTCGAGCAACTAAAATAATTTACTAGGCATATTCTCTCGAACTACGCTAGTTGGATTTATCTAACCGCTCACTATGACCATGTCAAAGCTTCGTTATTTCTAAACCTACCTTTAAACCCGTTGTATTGATTTCTCACATACGTTAGGAGTGACGTTGTTCAACAACCACCTAAATATGTATCATTTCTCAAGCAACACATAATAAATAGGCACAGTCAATCGATGGCCATTCAATCAACAACAATAAACACGTAGTTGAACAAGTAGAGAAATCCAACGGCTCAATTATATAAAAACATAACAAGAATTTATCCTACAAAAGGTTCCATCAAAATCCTAGATAACAAATTAGTTATTCATAATAGTATGTAAAACTACAATACTAGAAGTTATAACCAACAATGAAAAATAGGAAGAGGAAGGAAAAACTCGTAGAAGAATTCCCCGCTTGCTCCTATTGTGTCTCTGCCTCCTTAGGTCGAATTTGTGTCAAAAGTATATCCAACCTCCTCAAAATACCATTTTCCCATGTATATATACCAAGTAGGGTCGGGACCAAATAATTATACCTTCTCCTACGCGAAAAAGGACAGTTTTTCAGGTCTGGAGTAGCACGGCGGCGCTAAGCCACGCTAGTGGCCGCGCATATCGAAAAGTTTCTGCCCCATTTGCGCGTCAGGTCCGCAGTCGCGGTTTTAACCTCATTTTTCACCCTGTTCTATTTGGAATTTTGAAAAACATAAAAAGTGAAAATTGTAGTCCTTTGAGCTAGATTTCCAACCATATATTATATATCCCAAATGAAGTTCAGAGAAAAGAGTTATGTCTATTTTACTAGACAGTGCGCAATATGCCACCTCGAGTCTTCGTTTGTTTTTAACTATTAAATTTGACCCCCGAACACAATCCCGCCTTAATTCCTTGGGCTTTTACTCAGACTTCAACGCTCCAAATCACCTGAATTCATACCATAACATCTATATAACTCGGAATCACTCCTACAAGGCATAAAACACACAATTAATGCAAAACACTAGCGGTTAAAGCTCAAACTCAATTAAAGTGCAGTAAACTAGAGTGTAATAAGCGACTAAAATACACAGTTATATCCTATCATCAACACCCCACACTTAAATCATTGCTCGTCCTCGAGCAATCAAACTACACTTTATATAGACACAACATTTTTAATCAATTCTCCTAACTCATCACACCAAGAATATTTAAAATAGACTAAGCACAAAAGCGTAACATCTTCACCTCAAGATTTGACTCAAAAGTACCACGCATTATTCACAACTCACCCACTTATTCTAACATAGAGATCACTGACATTATCTTTCCTTCATGAATCAAGTGCCCTCACACAACAAAACAGAGTAGTTCCACACAATAAAATTTAAGAAACTTAGGAACTCAAGATAGAAAGAATTCATTTGCTCTCAGAAATAACATTCATATGCCACAAAAAAATGCACCATAGGCTTTCCCGTAGTGTACTACTCTACTAATCGAGCTTATTCAGTCTAGGATCAAGTAGGATTTTATTTGGTTGTAATGTAGGCTGTGGGACGGGTAGGATACATTTAGATATAAGAGTAACTACACCTCCCTAAGGACTTTAATACATATACTTTAACATTCAAACCCCACAATTATGTCAAACCAAACTCCACCTTCACATCAATGTATATTACCCCATACTTCTTTAAGCACAATTATATCAAGAGCCACCACTTATCAAGGATTTTTTTCCACAACAATACAACTTTTTTTTCTTTTTTCCTTTTTTCAAGTGGCTCTTACTTTTTTCAAAACAGTACACCTTTCTCCTTGTTTTATTAGTTCCACTCAAAAGTCAAACCAACCACCCCACATTTTAACTTTTACATAAATCATCACAACTCAAGTGCTCATGAGAGGTTAGTAGGTTCAAATAGATGGTTAATTCAAACAAATGGGTAAGGTTTGTAATGTGGTTGCCAAAGAAACAGGATTACAGGCTCAAAGGGGTTAACTATGATACATAATAATTAGACGGGTAAAATATACATATCTGACTCAACAAAGAAACGCCTATATCACTTCCAAGACTGAACAAAACTACTATTTCGCTTTGCAAACACACGGGGCAAGTTCTAGACATCAAATGCAATGCATAGAATAACACACAAACTTCACACACACATGGCACATAACTCACTTAGGATTGGTTTCATCAAGACACTCTAGTCAAAGCAGTTAAGCAAATTTAAAATCATACAATTTAAGGTACTTATACAAGAGTCAAAAACTGAGTCTAAGCATCACAACCAAAGTACTCACTATTCTCAAGGCATAACAAAGTCAAGAGATATTGCTTCAATTCAAAACACAACACAATGGATCCTCTTCCTAAAAAAATAAATAAAACTAACTACACCCGGTTCAAACAAAGCTCTTAAAAAAGAACCGCGGCACAAAGAAAAACCAAGGTGGAATTGCTACACTACCTAACAAAAGAAAATCTTTTTATTTTTTTATTTAGACTTAAATCCCTCAAGAAAATTGTCTAATAGATTCAGCGTCGGGAAAAGTCCAATCTTTTCTATTGTTGTAAAAAATAAATTATTCAATTAAACTAACACAACTAAATTAGCATGGAAAGTCACCCAAACGATCTCCTCACCCCACACTTAAAATTGTGCATTGTCCCCAATGCACATCATAACTATAAGAGGGTAAAAGAAACTCCCTGGTAGGCCAAAGACCGAAGCACTAACGTCGCATGGGGTACTCAGACTTCTCCCAGGCCTGGTCCTTCGTGCGGGTATCTCACACTTAGTTCCAACCATCTGGTTTGCTATAGCTTCCTTCCAATTGATTTTCATTCCATGCTCCTAAAAAATAAAAAATCGACATTACAAGAATAATACAATAATAAAAAAAATAAAAATTTAAAAATAAAAAAATAAAGCTGGGTTGCCTCCCAACAAGCGCTTGATTTAATGTCGCGGCACGACGTGAATCACTTTTTGCCTCCACCTCGAGCTTATGAATTGAACCCCAAGTTTTGATTCAAGTTTATGATTATGGTCATGGGGTTGTTGAACGAATCTAGCTGGCCCAAGGAAATAATGTAGTATTCTGCACTCCTTGGCCTTTGTATGAGGTATGTAATCCTGACTTTCTGGCAAGAAGAATTCCAGAATATATGCACCTTGTTCCTCATTCCTTGACTCCTCAATTGGTTCGGATGATTCTATTTCCATATCATCATCCAAACATAATATGGAAAAATGCTCGGAGTGTGGACCGATGCGCTCAAACACATGAACTTTAGGACTTTCAACATCCTCAACATCAATGATACTAGAGTCAACAAAATTTATATCCTCAAAGTCCTTGGCTGGATCTAGTCTCACTTCTTCAACATCGACATCCTCAAATTGTAGTTGGCTAGGTTGTTGATGTTCCACTCTAACCTCCCCAATTAACACCTCAAATTCATGCTCTTCTTGGCTACTATCCTCAATATTGGCTTGTTGAGCATTAAAAGCTCCAACCACTTGACTCAATTGAGCCTCCAACTTGCGAATATTTGCCTTTTGCCTTTCTAGCTGCAATTGTTTCTCATTATTTTGTTCCAGAAGGCACTTTAACATATCCTTGATCTCTTTCAGGTCTGCATCCTTAGGTTCTTTGTTCCTATTAACTTCACAATAAAAGGTAGAACCATCATAGTAAGAGGTTGGGAGGGGGGGGGGGGATAAGAAATATAACCACAACCATAAAAGTGACCTTTGACCACCACACATATCACACACATTCCACACATAAGATTGAGTTGGTGAACATAACTCGCTCTCGGAAATATTTTGATAATTTGTTCCTGGGTGGTTTCCTCCACAATATGCATAACGAGGATCAAAAGTAGAATTATCAACATCCATATTTTCATAATTCCATGATGCCATGTTTTTCAAATTAACAAATAAAACTAAAATAAATAAAATAAAAATTAAATACTGGAAAAAAAAATTCAAACTTGAAAACTAGTAATATGTACACCTATAGCTACACCGTTAGTTCCCCGGCAATGGCGCCAAAATTTTATCACGCCCAACTCTAGTCCTAAAAAGGATAAGCGGTCGCTGCAAATATAATCCGGTCTAAAAGTCCGGAGTCGAATCCCACAAAGAACTGAGGTTTCGCTATAACTGTTCAATATCGCAAAGAAGACAAGCTCGACTAAATTTCTAAGTTATAAATATTAAGATTTTTATATCTAACTAATTAACTAAGAAACTAAAGCATTAAATTAACAACTAAAGATACTAAGGGTTGGAGATTAAATTTAAGAGGTCTAGAGTTATGATTCCCCAATTGTCGGAATCATTCCCGCTATGTTCCCTACAATTTCGTCTATGTATTCTCTACTGATCATGAGCACTTTAGGTGTCGTAATTCTCTCTCGAGAAAATACAACAATTTACTAGGCATATTCTCTCGAACCACGCTAGTTGTCTTATCTAACCGCTCACTATGACCACATCAAGGCTTCATTATTTCTAAACCTACCTTTAAACCCGCTATATTGATTTCTCAAATACGTTAGGAGTGACGTTGTTCAACAACCACCTAAATATGTATCCTTTCTCAAGCAACACATAATAAATAGGCACAATCAATTGATGTCCATTCAATCAACAACAATAAACACGTAGTTGAACAAGTAGAGAAATCCAACGACTCAATTATATAAAAACATAACAAGAATTTATCCTACAAAAGGTTCCATCAAAACCCTAGATAACAAATTAGTTATTCATAATAGTATGTAAAACTACAATACTAGAAGTCATAACCAACAATGAAAAATAGGAAGAGGAAGGAAAAACTCGTAGAAGAATTCACCGCCTTGCTCCTATTGTGTCTCTGCCTCCTTAGGTCGAATTTGTGTCAAAAGTATGTCCAACCTCCTCAAAATATCGTTTTCCATATATATATACCAAGTAGGGTCGGGCCCAAATAATTATACCTTATCCTAAGAAAAAAAAGAACACTCTTTCAAGTTTGGAGTAGTGCGGCCGCGCTAAGCCACGCTAGTTGCCGCGCATATCGAAAAGTTTATGCCCCATTTGCGCATCAGGTCCGCGGTTGCTGTTTAGACCGAGTTTTTCACCCTATTCCATTTGGAATTTCGGAAAATGTAAAACATGAAAGTTGTATCCGTTTGAGTTAGATTTCCAACCATATATTATATAGCCTAAATGTAGTTCGGATAAAAGAGTTATGTATATTTTACTAGACAGTGTGCAATATGCCACCTCGAGTCTTCGTTTGTTTTTAACTATCAAATTTGACCCCTGAACACGATCTCGGCTTAATTCCTTGGGATTTTACTCAGACTTCAAAGCTCCAAATCACTTGAATTCATTCCATAACATCTATATAGCTCGGAATCACTCCTACAAGGCATAAAATACACAATTGGTGCAAAACACTAGCGATTAAAGCTCAAACTCAATTAAAGTGCAGTAAACTAGAGTGTAATAAGCGACTAAAATATGCAATTATAGCCTATCATCAGTAAACACTTGCAACAGTAAAATGATGTTTATGATCTGAAGGGTAACTTCTCACGAAATTTTCTAGTTCGATCAACAATTCAAGAAGCTCTTTCAATTGCCTATTTGAATCATGGATTTAAACTAGAGCATTAAATGTAAATAAATTCAATATAAAGCTCATCTTTCGATAAAGCAAAATAAGAAATAACTTCACAAAACGAAATAAAACTCCATCAATTAATTCTAACAATTCAAGAATCGAATCTGCAATCAAGTTATCGAAACACCATATTTGTCAACACCCTAATAAAAATTACTCCATAGCAATGGAGTAAGACATCTCAATAAGGTTCAAAAATAAAGAAAACATCAAATCTAATGATTCGATACAAATTCTCGTATTGCGTCGATTGCAGGTTGAAATATTGATGAATGCTAGAGTCTTCTTACCTTGGTTGGTTCTCCAATCTTTCATAGATCAAAAGTCCACCCAAAATCGAATATTTGGTGTATTTATACCATGTAGAACCAAACCCGGACGAAGCTACCCTTTCCTAGCCAAGCCGGAGTAGGGAACTACTATGTGATTTTTGTGCACCTGCGTCGCACCATGCGGCGCACTTGTGAGATAATCTAGAGAGCTCGCCAAGAAAATCTATCACATCAAATTTGCACTGGTGCGCCGTACCTGGCGTCGCCCCATGCGGCGCGGCTGTGCCTTTTTCACATAGTAAATTCTCTCATCGAATTTTTGACATCCAGACTTGGTGCTCGACCCACGAATGTGATCCCCGCTTAATTTTTTGTGCTTCTACTCAGATTTCAAAGCTCTAACTTGTTCGATGTATCTCCAAATTACCTTAATAGCTCGGAGTCGTTTCCTGCAAGGTATAAAATACGTAATAAGTGTAATTCATTATCATTTAAGCTCAACGTAAAATGCAGTAATTATAGTGCAATACTACGACTAAAATACGGATTTCTAGACTACTATCAATCATCACTTTTAAGAGACTTTAAACTAAATTCTTGTCCTTCATAGTCTCTTGAAGATAATTTTCTTAATATATTTAAAATAATAGAAAAAAAATATATTTAATCTTACGTATTGGTATGAATTCCTGCATGATTTTTTTTATGGTTCTTGATTTTGTCGCTTCCATTAGTGGAAATCAACTACCAAATTATTTTTTTTAGTAATATTATATGTTGAGTGTTCCTAGTTGGCATATTCTTTGAAACTCTTTTAGAACTATTCAACGATATATGTATTTATATGTGTTTTGACCTTTTAGTATACATCAAAAATACATTAGAACATGTTATTGATTCATGAATCTTACACCGATTTTAAATTAAATTACATAGATACACCATTTCTCAAAGTCAGAGAGAAAGTAGAAGAAAAAGAAGAAATACAACGCACATCCCGTTTGGAAACATAATCATAAGAAAAAAAATAGAATCAACACCTAGCTTCCCGAGTTGTTGTTGATATCCTCTCTCGCAAACCGATCATCATTCAAGAGCCTTCTTCCTCGAGCGAAACTAAAACATGAATGTAATACTGCGTAAATATGACACCGTTACTATTTCAAATATGAAATGGAAAAAGGGTTAACCTTGAGTAGGGATCTCATGAAACAAAAGTTATGAATTTATATATATAAAAGTAGAGGAATACAGTAAGATATATTAAGTTAAAGAGGTGTGAGATAAATTCAAATTGTCATAAATCTACATATTAAATTGTTGGGAGTTATGGATATAAAAAGGCATGAGAGTTATTGAGATTATTAAAACTATAGGTTAGGAAGATAATGAGGTGAGAGATATGAAGATAGAATGATGATTAAAAAGCTCAAAAAGAAGAAAAAAGATATATATATATATATTCTACTTATGACGTTTCTATCTAAAATGCATTTTTTATAAGTTGTATTTATGAAATTCACGTTGTAAATTGACAACCATAATACTCCTTCCGTTTCAATTTATGTGAACTCATTTAACTGGATATGGGGTTTAAGAAAAAAGAGAAGACTTTTGAATTTGTGGTGTAAAATGAGGCATATACTTGTTTACCCTAAAAATCGAGTAACAATTAAACTTGTAATGTGATTTTGAGGATACGTGATTCCGATTAATATTAGTTGATTAACTTAGAGATAAATGATGTGAATTGACAAGAATGTAAAACAAACCAATGCTTAGACAGTGCCCTCAGGCTGATGAACCCTCGAGAATAATGAAGTAAGAGCAGTTAAAGAACAATAAGTTGATGAGCAGAAGAAATAAATATTAAATTACCTTGATATTCGTGAATATAGTCCTTACAAATGATGGGGTCTCCCCTTTAGGGTCTCCCCTTTATATACTAGAGGATTCCTAATTATGATATAATTCTAGTTACGAAAGTAAATCCCATGATTTGTACCAATAACCGCTCTTGATTTGATCTGTTCTGGAATTTTCACCGTGATCTTTGACCGGTTATGGGTATCTAGCCATTCTGTTACAACGCTCCACTCGAAGTCGTCATACTTGGTCTCGATTCTTGCTGGCCTCGGTCTCAATGGACACTTTGATCTCTAGGCTCATTGCCTTGATCAAACAGTAAAATCGGGTAAGCCCGATTTTGACCGTATACAGATAATCCCCTCGTTTCTTGGAGTGTAAAAAGAAGAAACAAACTGAGACGTCGATTTAATACCTTGACCAATTATGATTTCACCCTCGTGACGTAAGTGACGGAGGCGACTAAGGCGTCACGTCTGTACAATTCTCAAGATCATTAATTAGTTCCAGTTGATGGTCGGCTACCAGTGTTTTCAAACCGTCACAGCAGATATTATAAATAGACCATCTTCATAATTTTCAAAAACTTTACTTTCAAAACTTCTCCTAATCTTCAAAAATTCTTTTATTCCCTTCAAGCTTATCAATTCTGGTGGTTCTTCAAATCCCGTTTGCCAATCTTTTCTTAAAAATAACAAGTTTCGCCTTCTTCTTTCTTTGACCTCATATAACAATGGTGAAAATATCAAAAACCGTTCCTCAAAAGGAAAAAGCCTCCTCATCGTGGCCGGCCGGCGATAAAACGCCGGTGGAGCCACGCATCGGAGAGTGCGTTCCGTGTCATACGACCTCACTTCCGATTTTAAAATTGAAAAACCCTCTTTGGTTCCTGGCCGATGTGATCCCATGTCGAGATATATATGTTGATAACTGAAGCGATCTCGAGCAGGTGAAAAAAGATTGCCACTGGGAAAACAAAAAGGTGGTGATTCCTAACCCCGGGGAGGATATTATCACTCATGTGAGAGGGTTTTTAAGTGTTTACACTTACCCTTTCACGCTGGGTCCCGTTGACCCCGTTATAATCGACTTCAACCGCCAATACCACATAACCCGAGGCCAAATCCACCCCTCTTTTTGGCGCATCGTTGTTTTTCTCCAATTCTTTATGAGCAAGGTCGAAGGGATGTATTTAACCCTCGATCATCTCATTAGACTATACAGCCCCCATCTCTATCGAGGCGGATCAATAAGGCTTCAGCGCCGGGCCAAAAAGGTGTTGTTATCGAGCATATACGAGGACAAATATCGAGGATGGATGGGCCGATTTGTCCGAGTTAGGACTTCCGACATAATCTCGGCCGAGAAGATGTCATTCCCCGAAGGATGGAACATTAAGCGTAAGTAGAAACCCACCAATAGCTTATGTTGATTGTGTTGCTTCCTTTACCATTTCTCATCTACATTCTTCCTTATGGTGCATCGGTATCTTGGGTGCCCAGTGCGGTCCTGAACCTTGCAGGCTGGGTTCGTAAACTGGCCTAGACTTCTTCGTACATTGAGCGCTCGTGGCGCGACTTGGCCGTGGGCCGATGGGAGGCAAAAACTCATGGTAAGTTTCTCTGTCTGTGTTAGATGACTTCCTGTTAAATAATTTATTTTTACTTGATTTACTTCCATACAGGTCTTGGAGACAAAGCCGTCATGAGGCCGCATCCACCTGGGGAAGAGGAGGTCCTGAAACCGGCTAAGGATAAGAAAAGGAGAAGGGTCTCTCCTTCTGATACTCCAAAGCCTAAGAAGAGCACGTATCGTAATCCAAAGAGTGACACCGTCGCTCTGCCTACTAATGTAGCCCTAAAATTGCGAGATGAAGAAGAGCAAGGAGAAGATGTCGAATTTGTGTTGGTGGCTCAAAAGTGGGGAAGCATCGAAGCTTCAAAAATAGTTGAGTCGGTGATGGTCGATGAGGCTCATCTTCGGACCAAGGAGATCTCGGAGGATGGTCCGAGCAAAGTCCCCGAGCCATCGGGTGTCGATAATGTCTCTCGCCATGATGAACAATCAGCGGGTGTTCCTGAAGGGTCTGGTTCTGAGGCCCTTCGTAAAAGAGAAAGTTCCCCAAGTGAATCTCTTGGGGCGATCAATATTGACGATTTTCCTCCCGGCCCCACATTTTCTGAAGGGAAATTTCGTGAGGCTCAGTCTATGGAGACTCCCGATGCGGGAACAACGCACGAAGGGGATGACATATTCTATGGCTGCTTCACGAGGGTCGATGATGTTCTTGACCTGGATGTAACGATCATTTTCGATGAGGCTCAGCGACTCCTGAACCAAGTAAATTTCAGCCCCTGTTATTATGTTTACGTTTGCTTTTATTTACTCTTGTCTGATTTCCTCCCTTTCTACATAGGATGTGATGCTCCATCGAGAAGCGTTTTCCGAATCCCGAGCTAAGCTGAACTGGTGTGAGGCCGATCTCAAAAGCCTCACGGAGGAGAGAGATGCCCTCAAACTCCTATATGTGCAAAAAGAAGAGGAGATCTGGGACCTTCGAGCCGAATTCGCAAGGAATCATAAAAAGCAGACTGATCTCATCGAGCAGGTAACATAAATGTTTGGGGAGCTTTACATATTAATTTGATATTGGTGACTAACACTTGGATTCTGCAGGTTCAACAGAAGGCCGAAAGGATTGAGCAGCTTCGAGAGGAGGCTGAGGTGAAAAACGCATAGAGTTTGGGGTGGAAGGAGAACATGGACCACCTCGCCTCGCCTCGGAGAAAGATGCGGCTCGAGCCCAACTGTCTTCAGTTGAGCGTCAACTCCAAAGCGTGAAGGAGGAGATCTTGGCCCGAACCAAGAAAATTTAAGAGCTCGAGACTCGGTTGGCCGCTAAGATTGCAATGGCCACATCCGAGGCAGAGGCGGTCGTGGCCATCTACCGAGCCGATGCTGAAGCCGCTAATACTCCAGCAAAGAAAATTTCTGATGCTGCTCAGGTTCGATTATCGTGTGTTTCCGAGCATGCTAAGCGCCAATCTCATAGAGAGACTCTCGAAGAGATTCATGATCGTGGCTTTGACCTCATGAATGATATCGAGAATGTGAAGGTGTTGGAGGATAAAGCCAAAGCGTTACTCTTCGATGATGATGACTCTGGGAGCACGAGTGGATCCGAGAGGGGAGGTGAAGATGAAGTTACCGGGGAGGATGAAGCTCCCGAGGAGGATTGGGCGCTTAGAATTTTATCTCCTTTTTTGGATTTTTTGTGTAAGACCCTGTTGGTCTTTGTAAATACTATTGCAATATATGAAAAATCCTTTTTCTTTCCGGTTTTCCTCTGATTTTTGTTTAGCGAAAACTTTGCTTTGCTTTCGCCTTATAAAATTTTTGATATACTTTAGGCCTTGTGAGAATTTTGACTCACTTTGTTGCCTTATGCAAATTTTGTTGAAATCGGATTGCTATGGCCTCTATAATCGAGTGAGTACTTGCTCGAACTTAGAGTAGAAAAAACCCTTAGGTTTTTTGGTTACGCGAGGGCGTTTCCTCGAGCTCAATAATGTAATGGCCCTTAGGCTCTTGAATCGGGCCGATATGGCCTCTAAAGGATGGCTATTGTTTCCCTCTTTCGGCTCAAAAACTTAGGAAAAATTCTTATGCCTTAGCATGTATTTCTTTTATCCATTGAGTTTTTTGAGCGTTTAATGTCGACCGAATTCCCTTTGCTCTTTGTACCTTAGCACAATTTGTGTTAGGATAATTTGATACCTCTTAAGGTTTTTTCGAGGGCTGAATTTATCGAAGCCTTTTTGATTATTTTGCTGAGGGTAGCCTTTTTTAACCGGTTTTCAAAGAATTCGAAGGCCTATTTTTATTGCGGGATTAGGACGTCTCCGAACCGCGTTAGTTTTGCTGTAGCCTTTGAGTATTCCTCTTGGGATTATTTTACAACAACACTTCAAACTTTTTCGAAGCGTTAGTCACCGAGAATGATTGACTTGGCCTATAGATTGAGGAGAGCCTCTTTGAGGTCTTATGGATTCGAGTTTAGATAACTCGAACATGTTGATTTTCGACGGCAGTCCCCTAGTAGGGGGGGCTGACGATTCGAGGTTCATTTGTACTTGGCCCTTGAGCCATTTTTCACAAAAATCATAAGCATGGAGCTTGTATAGTAGAAACTTTTCTTCGAGGCACAAGATATTTGATAAGGAAAAATGCTTCTTTGAATAATTTATTCATGCGTACATGTTTTGCTACTGGGGATCGACTAATCTATATGGACACGGTCCATTCGACCGTTTGGACCATTATAAAGTTTCCCTATTGAGACCCTTTTGACACTAAGTATTTTCCTTTGAAGATAAATCATCTGAGGGTGATGCCCCCCAGTATTCGAGGTTGAGTTTAAGGAATCCTCGGATACTGTTGAATTTTTCCCAGGTAGCACATATAATTGTTGCCTTGTTAAAAACCTCGCCGGAAAAACCCATTTGGGACAAAAACCGATCTAAGGGAAAAAGTGTGCAACGCGTGCTTTAAAACCTGAGGTCTCGATGTCTTTTATCGAACACCTACAATAAGTTAGCATCAAATATAATGAAAAAGGGAGAGAGTCATACCTTAGAAATAATATCGTTTGAGAAGTGATATGTTCAAATTATTTGGAAGTTGTTCGTCGTCCATCGTGCCAAGCTTATAAGATCCCTTTCCGACGATATGGAGGACTTTTTAAGGTCCTTCCCAATGCTGAGCTTCCCTTCATTAGGATCTCGAGTGTTGGTGGTGATTTTCCTTAAGACTAAGTCCCCGACTCTGAAGTGACAAAGGTTGGTTCTCCTATTATAGTGTATCTTGATGCGTTGCTTTTGCGCAGCCATCCGAACGAGGGCGGCTGCTCGTTTCTCATCCAATAATTCGAGGCTAGTATTCATAGCCTCGTGATTTAATTCTTCTATTGTATGTCAAAATTTGGCGCTGGGTTCCCCGGCTTCAATTGGAATCAAGGCTTCAGAGCCATATACTAAGGAGAACGGGGTAGCCCCCGTACTGGACTTCGACGTTGTTCAATACACTCAAAGGACTTCGGGTAGGATTTCTCTCCATTTTTCTTTGTCATCGTTCAACCTTTTCTTTCGGTTCTGAATGATAGTTTTGTTCGTTGACTCGACCTGTCCATTCCCACTTGGATGATACGGTGTCGATAAGATCTTTTTTACTATATATTCTTCGAGAAACTTTGTTACCTTACTGCCGATGAATTGCTTTCCATTGTCGCATACAATTTCGGCAAGTATCCCGAATTGGCATATGATGTGATCTCAGATGAAGTTTATAACTTCTTTTGCTCTGACTTTCTCGAAGGCCTGTGTTTCCACCCATTTGGAGAAGTACTCAGTCATAAACAAAATAAATTTAGCTTTACCTGGAGCCGATGGCAGAGGTCCGACAATATCCATCCCCCATTTCATGAATGGTCATGGAGATATGACCGAATGAAGTTGATTTCCGGGCTGGTGGATCATCGGTGCATACCTTTGACACTTATCACATTTTCGAACAAACTCCTTAGTGTATTTTTTCAAATTGTCCCAATAGTATCCTGCCCTTATGATTTTGCGAACTAGTGATTCGGCACTAGAGTGGTTTCCACAAGTGCCTTCATGGACTTCTCGTAGAACATAATCGGTATCACCTGGTCCCAAACATACTACTAATGTTCCGTCGAACGTCCTTCTGTATAATGTTCAATCTTTAGCCAACGTGCATCGAGCAACCTTTGTTCGTAGAGCCCTCGATTCTTTAGGGTCCGATGGAAGCTTTCCTTTCTTCAAGTACTCAATATATTTATTCCTCCAATCATAAGTTAAGCTTGTGGATTTTATATCAGCGTGATCTTTTTTGATCACGGATCTCGAGAGTTGAACGACAGTCCCCGAGCTGATTTCATCCTCCTTGACTGATGACCCCTAATTAGCAAGAGCATTGACTTCACTATTCTGTTCTTAAGGTACGTGCTGCAAAGTCCATTCTTTAAAACTGTGCAAAGTCACCTGCAACTTGTCCAAATACCTTTGCATTTTATCCTCTCGAACCTCGAAAATTTTGTTAACTTGCTTTACTACCAATAAGGAGTCGCACTTGGCTTCGATGACTTCCGCTCCCAAGCTTTTAGCTAGTTCGAGACCTGCAATCATGGCCTCGTACTCGGCCTCATTGTTAGTCAACTTAGAAATTTTTATGGATTGTCTAATAGTGTTGCCCATGGGCGACTTCAAAATGATGCCTAGCCTGGACCCCTCCACATTCGAAGCGCCATTTGTGAAAAGGGTCCACACCTACGATGATGTACCTGATTTTAACAAGATTTCCTTTTCGACTTCGGGTATGAGGGTTGGTGTGAAATCAGCCACGAAGTTCATTAAAATTTGAGACTTGATGTCCATTCGGGGATGATATTCAATCTCATACCCACTGATCGACCGCCTATTTGGCCAATCGGACCGACATTTTGAGCTTATGCAAAACATTATGAAGCGGATAAGTGGTTAATACACATATGGGTTGACATTGAAAATATGGTTTTAGCTTCCTAGAGGCGTTTATCAGTGCAAGTGCCAATTTCTCTAAGTGTGTATATCTAGTTTCTGCTTCTCCTAGAGTTCGACTTACATAATAAACAAGAAATTGCGTACCTTGTGATCGGATCCAACCCTCTACCACTATATAATGGCGAGGAGTGGTCGATGTAGTTTTTACCCGAAAGGTCGGGATCGATATCCACAGGGATTTACTATTGGTTGGGAGTTGGGTTTCTATCTAATCTATCTATATGTGTTGTCTTTAATTACACTTCTAACCATGAGTGGGTTTGATTCTATTCCAATTGTATTACTATTAATTGCTGAAAATAATCTAAGTATAATGCTTTTGTAGGAGTTTTATCAATTAATAAAAAACACTAGGGAAGTGACTTACACCTAGGCGAGTATCTAATGGGGTCTAGAATCTAGGACAATCTTGTTGTATCTGGGGTTGTGATATAACCTCACACTTAATTACTCACTATATACCTCTCGGTAGTTTGAGTGACTTTTCCAGAATTGGCTTTCTCAAGCCCAATTGGGTGTTCAAACAGTGCAAGTGAAATTGGCTCAAGTCGGGTATTACTATCTCTAAGTTTAATCCTTTAGTTGGGGCTATCAATCTCTTGAATTCACCCCAATTCCTTGTTAGCCTATTTTACCTAGACTTGGGCCCTCTTTCTCAAAAAGAACCCTAGTAAAAAAGGCACGAATCAGTGTTTGCAACCACCAATTCAACAGATAAAGCATAAAACAAGCTAAATATCACTAATCCATAAACAAATAAGCCCTAAAATTGAAGACCCATTAAATACCCACACTAGGATTGGGTCACAACCCTAGCTAATGGGTCTAGCTACTCATAATTAAAGTAGAAATCAAAGATGGAGATGAAATATAAGCAATAAAAGTTAATTACAAGAATAAAATCTAAGGTTATAAGCCAAAGCTACTCTAAAATTACTCAAAAGCGGTAAAGTGTTGCTGTTCACGAGCTCCCCAATACAAAACTTGACCCAAAAATGTGAAAAAGATATATTTATACATAGTTAAAATTACTGGACAAAAATACCCCTACGAAGGTTCCGCTGTTAGCGTAAAACTGGGCGCGTCCGCATTTAGTCATTCACGGACGCAAAATAAGGAGCACGGTCCACGTTTTTCTTTACTTGGATCTGGGCTGGAGTTTGTTTCGCGGACCGTGTAAATACAATCGCGTCCGCATTAGCTTCAATCACGACCGCATAAAATGTTCACTCACCGCGTTCTGCAATTTAACTTCACTTGCAACTCTCAGAACCCCTACTCTCGCTCCTAGTGGAATATCAACTGCCTTAGCGTCAGGTGGCTTCGCAGCCGCGTAACAGTGACGCGGATTGCGTTCTTTGCTTGGCCCAAGATTTCAAGGTCTCTGATTCTTGATCTTCCGCTCTCAGCACAATTTCACTCGCGGCCGTGCCAATGGTTTCACGGCCACACTTTTGTATCGCGGTTAGCGACAGTATTAGCACTTGGCTGCAGCTTCTCTGAACATTACTTCGCTGCAACATATTTTTAATCACCTCAGCGGAGGGTTTTACGCGACTGCGTAATAATAAGACTGACAACGCTTCAGTTCCATTCTTTGGGCTTATGCAAGTTTGACTCCTTTATGAGTTAATTTAGGCTTCTTTGCCTCATTTTGACCAAAACCTGCAAATAAGCAGCTTAATTTAGTTTTCGGGAATACCTTAACAAATTTTTGACCCAAAACCTAAGAAAAAGAGAGCAAATAGTATGCTAAAATCCCTAGTTATCAACTCCTCCAAAATTAAGCTTTTGCTTGTCCTCAAGCAAACAAGGTAATTCCCACCTCCACAAGAAAAAGAAAGTAGAATTTCAGCTGTCCTAAAGTAACTTCATCAAGCTTCAATTGGAACTAACAATTACCCTCAATACAAATGCATTATTGACAACATTATGCAATGACTTTTTGAGTTCAATAGGTCTAATGTGACACAAAAGCTTCAAGAGTTGACTCAATTCATCAAAGAAACTCGCTCTCTCACATAGGTCACTGTGGATCCCAGGCTCCTTCTCCTCTCCTCTCCATGAGCTCATCTCACCTTATAGAATGTACACTCAAAACCGAGATTGACAAGAAGTGCGCTCATCACTCTTAAAAGAGTGCCACAAGTCCGGTCCTAAGTACCATAGGCTTGCCCCTCATGAAAATTACCACTAATGTAAGCTCACTCAACTTGAAATCCTATAGGACTTTAGCGGGATTTAATGAAGTCTTTTTGGATCAAGGTCGGATATAATGAACTATGACGATATCATCTTTCCTTAAGCACTCCACTTTCTCAATTCGGCTTATTATTTCTTGACTCTTTGAGTCATTTTCTTTTTCCATGGGGGAACTATAGATACACATCGTCACTCTTTTCTTATTATGACGCTCATTTTTCTCCCTTTCTCATCATTCCAAGCCTTTAAACATTGATTTCTTGAATCCTTTCAACCTTTACTTTTCTATTTTTACATGTTTCTTTTTGGTTTTTCATCCTTTTCTTTGCCTTTCCTTCTCATCAATTCTTTTTGTTTCTTGAACCTTTCATCACTTTGAATTTCCTTGTCTCTTCCCCCAAACTTATGTTTATGACTATTGTTCATCATGAATTCTAAGGAAAGATAGGGTGCCAAGAGAGGGTCATTATATAACGGATGAAGGCTTGTAGTTTGGTTATTGAATGAAAAAGTCTTAGGCTTAAAGGGGTTGACTAAGGATATTATAATGGTGGGATATGGAAGTTTTCAAAGTTAAAATGGGACCAAGGAGATCCTATAATCACTTCTCAAGTCGAGCTACACTTAGAATTTCGCGTAAAGACATTCGGGGCAAGTTCTAGACTTGTAGGCACGAGACTTGGACTTGCAATTCAAAACCTCATCTCTCAAGCTACTGGATTGTTAAAGAGACTAGAGTTGAGGGCCCACAACAACCTTAGATAGGATTGAAGATCACAAATGGCTAACAATAATCACTTGACGTTAGATTTAGTCAACTCAAGATTCTAAAGGTCACAACTAAAGCTAATCTCGTCAACAAACGTGTCTCTAACCAAGAGGTCGAAGGTAAATGTGCTAGTTCCAATTGAAGCTTACTTGAGTCAATTTTATTCATTACTTCCATATATCAAAACAAAAAGAAAAAGAGACTCAATCCCCTTAAGAAGTTTGTCACGCCATCCATCGTTGGGAAGAGCCACCCGGTTCACACAAATTCCACCTTTAGAACCGTAGCATTAAGAAAATCAAAGGCTTATTGATCACGAAAAAAATGTAAAAGAAGCTACAAATAGAAAAATAAACTACTAAATGAAATAAGAAGCTAAGCTATTAAGGAAAATTGCAAAAAGAAGTTATAAAGTAAAAATACGGAAAGTAAACTGAATATGTATAAAAGGGGAATGAAATGAATATACACAAAATGGGGATGAATATATACATGGAATAGTAAAGTTATGTACATACCAACAATGAAAAGTACGAGAATGAAAGTACGAAAAGTAGAAAATAAAGAAAAATTGTATCAAAGTTATTACAGACCAATCATCAAAATCATCACATCAAAACAAGGCCACCCCGTAAATAAAAATTAGCATTGTCCTTAATGCTATAAGCAAGAATAGAATAAGGGAGGGATAGAGAGTATAGAAAACTCCTTATGAGGCCTCTGTCTCCATGAGGTCACTGGTGGGGTCCTGTGGTTGTCCAGACTCGTCACCCCCTCGGGGTCCTCCAGCTCAATCTCCAAGTCCTCGGTCTGGGGTATCACCAATTTCCTCACCGACTCTCTGTCAGCCTCCTACTCTGGTATCTGTGCTAGCTAAGTTGTCTGTGATGCAGGGGCAGTGTCTCCCATAAGGAGATCCAGAGGAATGTCTCCGGCGGAAGTGAGATTTTCCACCTCCTTATTTAACTCTTCTTAACCCTTCTTCACTTTCCTCACATGCTTGCCCAGCTTCTTGATTACTTTTTCATGCTTACCCAGAGACTCCAGAATCTTCTTCTGGTTGTCAAGAATAATCTTCAATGATTACTCCACTGATGAAGACATCTGAAGCTGTGCTGGAACAGCCTGAGCTGCAATGGCACTGGACAAGGTAGATAGCTTTTATGTAGCTACCTGCATCTAGTTGTTGATGCCGATCAAAGTCTGATTTACCCTCAGTGCAGTCTGAGGGTAAGATGATGAAGAAGGCACTAATGGTGGGATAGAAGTAGATGGCCCGGAGGGTGGATGTGGCATGGCAGTAGATGAACCTTCAGATGTGGAAGGCTCGGACCCAGTGGCCACTACCCTTGGCTCTTCAGACTGGCCAACGGAGGTAGTGGCTTTGCCTTTGGACTTGGGTTTATCTGGACCCTGAAGGTTGTACCAGGAGAAGGGTCTCTTTGGATTCACTTTCGTATCAAAATCTCTCCCATGTACATCCTGGTACTCTAAGTGCATGGTGAGGAAGTGAGTGTAAGGGTATGATCTCTCATCCTTATCGATAGCTCTAGTAATGACCCTGGACATAATGTTCCCCACATTTATCGAGAACCCCGCCATGATAGAAGCCACAATGATCTCCCTAGAGACCGGGATATCACTGTCATGCTGAGAGGGGTCTATATGGCTGCACAAAAAGGTGGACCACCCTTTTGTTTCAAAGTTCAGGGTGTTCCTTAAAATTAGATCTCCAGGTGTAAGCCAATATGGAGTAGTCCCAGGAATGACTATCACTGATGCAAGCCATGGACGGGCTAACTCATCCAATGCCACCTTCTCCACATAGAGGGATTCATCCACATCATCGAACCCAACATAATCATTCAGCGTCTTGCCATCAAATTTAATCCTCTTGTTGGCTTTGGGCAGCTTCCTCCTCAGAAATCTCCCGGGAGGGGACATATTCACTGGCCTGCGAAGTGTCGGTAGTGGGTCTCCAGGGCTTGTTTTATCCCAATGACTCTTCGAGGAGCTAGGGGTGCAATTTGATTTTCCTCTCCCCCGGCCTCGGGAGGATTCTCCCCTCCCTTGTTGTTTTTTCCGAAACACCACGAGATCTAACCATAATCTGCATACACAGTCAGTGAAAGCTCATTAGTATTGGTACTCAAGCAAGTAATAGATGAAAGCAGATAAATGATCACAGTATGTGACAGGACAGTGGACCGCTGTCAGCGGAAAAGTAGATGTCGCCGTGGAATGGATACCACTATCAGTGGAAAATGGATTGTGGTCAGCAAAAGACTGGGGTTCAAACTACCCAGTCTCTGAATTTTGATCACTGCTGACCGTGAAAATTTGAGCGCGGCCGCGGAATCTGCATCGCTGTCCACTTAAAAAATAACGCGATCGCGGACCCAATTTAACAACTCTCTGAATGGCAGTTTTGCGGTCCGTGAAATTAGAAGCGCGACCGCATAATGCCGGCCGTTGACCGCGAAACTTTCACCACGATCGCAAAGAAGTTAGTCATTTTTAACTCAACAAATCCTATGAACACGGACCGCGAAATTATGGCCGCGATCGCGGAATTCAAACTGATCGGGCACTGACGAAGACTTTAAAACCTAGGGTTTTCACTTAAGCATACAAATTAGGCAATTAAGCGCTAAAGTGAATAACTCCATCCCTCATTAGGCATGCTAATTAATTACCCATCTAGTTTTTTTTATCAATTAAGCATGATTATAATGTGAGGCATGTAGTAACCCTAAATAGAAAGAAAAATTGAAACTAACTAAAATTAAAAAGAAAGCAAGAACTAAAATTAAGACAAAGAAATTGAGCATACCAGTTGTTTAATTTGTTGTAGGAATTACTCTTTCTAAATGAGATGAAGTTTAGATGCAACAGGAAACAAATGAACAGTGCAAAAGAAACTTTGAGAAGTGAGGGTGTGAAAGCATAAAAGGAGGAGGGCCCTCCTATTTATACTAAAAACCTAAGGGGATACACTGACTTACCTGGCGCGGCTGCGGAATTCCACCGCGGTTCGCGCTTTTGGCTATTTTGAAGAGCAGCATGCTCAATAACAACGCTGTGAGCAGAAAATGGGCACGGACGCGGAATAGCATCCGCTGACCGCGAAAAATCCACCGTGGACGCGGATGAAACTTCAGAGAGGTTAAATTTTGGACTTTTCAAGTCCGCGTTCGCTATAATTTTGTGCCCCCTCGGAAATGCTTCCGCTGACCGCGGAATTTTGAGCGCGGTCAGCGGTGCAATTCCACACTTAGCCAAATTTTCCAGTATTAGTCCTGCACTGCATCGACCATTCCTACACAAATATCACAACCAGTTAGTTCAAAAGAGCCTAATCTAAGAAGAAAAATGAATAAGAAAGAAAAATCGCTTGGGTTGCCTCCCAAGAAGCGCATGATTTAACGTCGCGGCATGACGAAGGTTACCATCATTATTGAAACTTTATCAATGCCACCACGTGGCTGTCATCAAACTTCCCCAAGTAATGCTTTACACGATGCCCATTAACCCGGAAGATTTCACCATTTTTGTTATTCAAGTCAAGAGCACCAAAAGGTGTTACATGCACTACTTCAAAGGGCCCACTCAATTTGGACTTTAGCTTAATCGGAAACAGACGTAACCGGGAGTTGAAGAGAAGGAACAAATCACCCTCCTTAAATTCCTTATTTTGGGCATACTTTTCGTGCAAGTATTTCATATTCTCCTCGTACAATGATGATCTTGAATAGGAATGAAACCAGAATTCATCTAGCTCATTGAGTTGTTCCACCCGGAGATTTGCTGCAACATCCCACTCAATATTTAACCTCTTCAAGGCCCACATGGATTTATGTTCTAACCAACCTGCAATGACACACTTTACAAAACACCAACCGGTACTGAGACATACCGATTGGAGTCTTAAATGCAGTCCTATAAGCCCACGACGCATCATCTAGCTTCCTTGACCAATCCGTTCTATTGGCATTCACAGTTTTTGACAATATGCTTTTGATTTCCATATTTGAAACCACCACTTGTCCGCTAGCTTGGGGGTGATAAGGAGTTGAGACCTTGTGATTGACACCATATTTTGCAAGCAAAGTGTCAAATTCCCTATTGTAGAAATGAGACCCCTCATAACTGATAATTGCCCGGGGAGTACCAAACCGTGTGAAAATGTTCTTCTTGAGGAACGCCACTACACTCTGGGCTTTGTTGTTGGGAAAATCCATGACTTCGACCCACTTGGAAACATAATCAACCGCCACCAGAATCTAAGTATTGCCATACGAACTCACAAAAGGCCCCATGAAGTCTATGCCCCACACGTCAAAAATGCTAACTTCAAGAATAGTTGTGAGAGGCATTTTATCCTTCTTTGACATTCCCCCAGCTCTATGACATTCATCAAATCTCTTGACACGCTCACTTGCATATCTATACAGGGTTGGCCAATAAAAACCACAATTAAGAACCTTGGAAGCAATCCTCACCCCACCGTTATGAACACCATAGGGGGAGGAAGGACAAGCATAAAATATGATCATTTGTTCCTCCTCCGGGACACACCTGCGAATCACTCCATCATTGCAAATTTTGAACAAGTAGGTCTCGTCCCAATAATAGTCCAAACTGTCCCGTTTGAGTTTCTTCCTTTGGTTAGAAGAGAGATCACATGGGACAATGCAAGTAACAAGGAAATTGGGAACATCTGCGAACCAAGGCATATCATTCAAAGAAACCGAGAGGAGTTGCTCATCCGGGAATGCATCATTAATTCCAAAACCATATTTGGGTCTCCCTTGCTCTTCTAAACGGGACAAATGATCTGCAACCTGATTTTCATTTCCTTTCCTATCAATGATCTCGAGGTCAAATTCTTGGAGAAACAAAACCCATCTCTTCAATCTAGATTTTGAGTCCTTCTTTGTCATCAAATACCGGAGCGACGCGTGATTGGTATGAACAGTCACTTTGCGGCCCATGAGATAAGGCCTAAACTTCTCCATGGCGAACACAATTGCTAACAACTCTTTCTCAGTCACTGTATAATTAACCTGCGCATCATTTATAGTTTTGCTTGCATAGTACACCAGATGACATATCTTGTTCACCCTTTGCCCCAAGACTGCTCCTACCGTAATGTCACTTGAGTCACACATAAGCTCAAAGGGAGAGCTCCAATTTGGTGCGGTAATGATTGGAGTGGTTGTTAATTTATACTTCAAGAGCTCAAAATCCTTCATGCACTCTTCATTGAAATCAAATTTTGCATCCTTCTCTAATAGCTTGCACAAGGGGTTCACCACTTTGGAAAAGTCTTTGATGAACCTTCTGTAGAACCCCGCATGCCCAAGAAAACTTCTAACTCCCTTGACGGAAGTTGGAGGAGGTAGCTTTGAATTTTCTTCTATCTTTGCCTTATCCACTTCAATTCCATCCTTTGAGATCTTATGGTCGAGGACAATGCCTTCCTCGACCATAAAGTGGCATTTTTTCCAATTAAGCACAATATTTGTCTCTTCACATCGGGATAGAACCTTGTCAAGATTTTGCAAACATCTTCAAATGAGTCTCCAACCACACTAAAATCATCCATAAAGACTTCTAGGAAGTCCTCCACCATGTCCGTAAATATAGCCATCATGCACCGCTGAAATGTAGCGGGTGCATTACACAATCTGAACGACATCCGAGAGAATGCAAAGGTTCCGTACGGGCATGTGAAGGTGGTTTTCTCTTGGTCTTTTTGTATATGAGAATCTTATTGTAACCTGAGTACCCATCCAAGAAACAATAGTAGGCACGGCCGACAAGTCTGTCTAACATCTGATCAAGGAAGGGCAATGGAAAATAATCTTTTCGAGTCACCTTTTTCAGCTTTTGGTAGTCCATGCATACCCTTCATCCGGTCACGGTCCTAGTAGGGATCAACTCATTCTTCTCATTTTTCACCACAGTCATACTCCCCCCTTTTTCAGCACACATTGCATCGGTGACGTCCATGCATTGTTTGTGATTGGATAGATAACCCCTGTATCAAGACATTTGATTCCTTTTTAACAACCTCTTGCATAGCCTCGTTCAAACTCTGTTGATGTTTGCACCATCCTCAAGTATAATTTTATGCATGCAAAAGGCGGGACTTATGTCCCGAATATCAGCTAAGGTCCATCCAATTGCCTTTTTTCTTCTTTGAAGCACTTCAAGAGTGGAGTTTACCTGCACTTTGGTTAAGCAAGCAGAAAGAATAATAGGTAATGTAGAAGAAGGGCCTAATAATTCATACCTGAGGTGTGATAGGGGAGGCTTCAACTCCAATGTTGGTGGCTCCTCGATCGAGGGCTTTGTCGGCGGAGTCTTCCGATTTTCCAAGTCCAAGGAGAGATTACAGGGACCATAAAAGTAGGATCCCATTCCTTGCAAAGCATTTGCACATTCAACCAAGCCATCATTTACATCATCCTCATGGTTCAACAAAACAGCTTCCATAGGATCTTCCACATTGATCATTGCACTTGTATCATCAATTATCACTTCCGTCACAAGATCTAAAAAAGAGCAAACCTCAGTACTATTCGCATGCCTAATTGATTTGCACACGTGGAAGACAACATTTTCATCGCCCACCCGGAAGGTGAGCTCCCCTGCTTCCACATTAACCAAATCCTTCCCTGTTGTTAGGAAAGGCCTTCCTAAGATTATAGGCACCTCATAGTCGACTTCGCAGTCGAGAATCACAAAATCAGCAGGCAAAATAAACTTGTCGACCCGTACAAGAACATCATCAATAATACCAAGAGTCATCTTCATTGTTCTATCCGCCATTTGCAATCTCATTGAAGTCGCCCTTGGTTTACCAATACCCAAACTCTTGAATACGGAGTAAGGCATCAAATTTATACTTGCTCCCAAATCACACAAGGCCTTTGCAAACTCCGCACCCCCAATGGTACAAGGAATGGTAAATGTGCTGGGATATTCAAGCTCTGGAGCCATCGAGTGCACAATTGCACTAACTTGATGAGTCATTTTGATGGTCTCACAATCCATAGATATCTTTTTTGTCATCAAGTCTTTCATAAACTTGGTGTATCCCGATATTTGCTCAAGAGTTTCTACCAAGGGAACATTGATTGCCAAGATTTTCATCATCTCAATAAACTTCTTGAATTGATTTTCATTCTTTTGCTTTGCAAGTCTCTGAGAATAAGGCAGAGGAGGCCTTGGAAAATGATCCTTGTCTTTTGGCACTACCATTTTCCGTATGTCTATTACGTGTCCCTAGGCGGGTTCACGTCATTTTGAGTCTCCTCCTTATTTTCATGAATATCAATCCTCACTTTCTCATTCAAATTCTCTTCACTCCCTTGCTCCACAACTATTGGAACATCATCATTTTGCACTTCAACATCATCACTCACAATTTTCTTTTGCTTGGAGGTACTTGCTTCACCACCTCTCCTGCTACTTGTGGTCACCGTCATAACATGGCCTGCATTGTTCCCGCCCTTCGGGTTTACTACTGTGTCACTTGGTAGAGCCCCCTTAGGGAGAGTGTTCAGTGCTTGAGATATTTGACCCATTTGTACCTCAAGATTGCGGATGGAAGTAGTGTGGGAGGCAATTTGAGCATCGGATAGGCAGTCCGTTCCATCATCTATTTGAATATATTCTCGATCCGCCCCATTTCATTATTTGAAGAACTTGTCCCTTGATATTGATATGGAGGTGGATTGTTGGGTTGTTTATACATCGGAGGCCTTTGAAAGCCCGACCCCCTGATTTCCATTTCCTCCCCAATTGTTGTTGTTATTGCCATTCCAATTGTTGTTGCCACCCCAATTCTAGTTGTTGTTCCCCCAATTGTTTGAGTTGTTGTTGTTAATGTTCTAGTTTCATTGCCCTTGATTTTTCCAATTTTGATTATTCCATTGCGATCTGCATTGTTGGTTTGGAGCATTGCTCCGTTGTCCTTGATAGTTGTTGGCATACAAAACTTCCTCGCTTTGGTCATCAAAAGAATTATCCTGGTTGTAGCCACTTCCACTTTGTTCATATTGATCTTGATTACTTTGCACTTTCTGACCACGCTGTCTCCTCTTGTTTACCAAAATATTGACCCCTTGCATTGCATTTACTTTCCTTGTTCCTTGAACTTGCTAAAGCTGTGCTTTTGCTAGATGATTCATAGTAGTTGTCAATTCAGCCATGGCTCGTCCGTGGTCTTGGAGTTCCTTGTGAAGATTGATTACATTCGGATCACCTTGAGGAACATTCGCCCGACTCTGCCAAGCTGAAGAAGTGTCAGCCATTTCATCAAGTATGTCGCAAGCCTCATCATAAGTCAGCTTCATAAAATTACCCCCTGCTAGCTAGTTCACAACATATTGATTGGTCGTGTTTATACCCCGACAGAATGTTTGTTGGATCATTGCTTCCGTCATGTCATTATTGGGGAATTCCTTTACCATAGTTCTATATCTCTCCCAGATTTCATGAAGAGGTTCATTAGGATCCTATTTGAAGGCTAAGATCTCATCCCTTAATGCCTCCATATGTCCCGGTGAGAAAAACTTGACTATAAACTTGTCATCCAAATCATCCCACGTAGTGATGGAATGGTTGGAGAGCCCTTCGAGCCAGTCCAAAGATTTCCCTCTGAGTGAAAAAGGTAACAATCTCAGTATCAATGCATCCTCCGACACGTTTGTCTGTTTGCTTCCCCAACAGGTATGTACAAAACCCTTTAGATGTTTATAAGTGTTCTGATGGGGAGCGCCAATGAAGAACCCTCGTTGCTCCAATAAGGTCAACATAACATTTGTAATCTGGAAATTTCCCCTTTAGGATTCGAGGTGGGACAATCTCACTGGCGTAACCTTGATTGGGAAGCACCTGATAAGCTGCTCGCGAAGGAGGTGGGGGAGGGTCAATATTTTCATTGTCTTGGTGGCTTTTCTTTTGAGCTTGAGGCACCAAATGAGCCTCATCATCACCATTATCTTCTACCTCCTCCCCCGGGAGAACATTTCCAATAGGATCAACCATTTGTACCTAAAGTAATTAACACAAACAAGTTAGTAAAATAGAAGGAAGGAAAAACAATACACACAACTAGTCAGATAGATAGCCAAAACTGTTTAACTCCCCGGCAACGAGGCCAAAAAGTGATCGGCTCCAACCCTGCACCACTATATAATGGCAAGGAGTGGTCGATGTAGCTTTTACCTGAAAGGTCGGGATCGATATCCATAGGGAGTTACTATTGGTTGGGAGTTGGGTTTCTATCTAATCTATCTATATGTGTTTTCTTTAATTATACTTCTAACCATGAATGGATTTGATTTTATTCTAATTGCTAAAAATAATCTAAGTATAATCTTATTGTAGGAGTTTTCTCAATTAATAAAAAATACTAGGGAAGTGACTTACACCTAGGCGAGTATCTAATGGGGTCTAGAATCTAGGACAAGCTTGTTGTATCTGGGGTCGTGATATAACCTCACACTTAATTACTCACTCTGTACCTCTCGGTAGTTTGGGTGACTTTGCTCGAACTGGCTTTCTCAAGTCCAATTGGGTGTTCAAACAGTGCAAGTGAAATTGGCTCAAGTCGGGTATTACTATCTCTAGATTTAACCCTTTAACTGAGGCTATCAATATCCTGAATTCACTCCAATTATTTGTTAGCCTATTTTACCTAGACTTGGGCCCTCTTTCTCAAGAAGAACCCTAGTAAAAAAGGCACGAATCAGTGTTTGCAACCACCAATTCAACATATAAAGCATGAACAAGCTAAATATCACTAACCCATAAAAAAATAAGCCCTAAAATTAAAGACCCATTAAATACCCACACTAGGGTTGGGTCAAAACCCTAGCTAATGGGTCTAGATACTCATAATTAAGATAGAAATCAAATATAGAGATGAACTATAAGCCATAAAAGTTAATTACAAGAATAAAATGTAAAGTTATAAGCTAAAGCTACTCTAAAATTACTCAAAGTGGTAAAGTGTTGATGTTCAAGAGCTCCCCAATACAAAACTTGAAAATGTGAAAAAGATCTATTTATACACAGCTGAAATTACTGGATAAAAATACCCCTATCGAGGTTCCGTTGTCAGCGTAAAACTGGGCGCGTCCACATTTAGTCATTCGCGGCCGTGAAATAAGGAGCGCGGTCCGCATTTTTCTTTACTTGGATCTTGGATAGAGTTTGTTTCGCGGACCGCGTAAATATAAGCGCATCCGCGTTGGCTTCAATCGCGGCCGCGTAAAATGTTCGCGGACCTTATTCTGCAATTTAACTTCACTTGCAACTCTCTAAACCCCTACTCTCACTCCCAGCGGAATATCAACCGCCTCAGTGTCAGGTAACTTCGAGTCCGCGTAAAAATGACGCGGATCGCGTTCTTTGCTTGGCCCAAGATTGCAAGGTCTCTGATTCTTGATCTTCCGCTCTCAGCGCAATTTCACTCGCGGCCGTGCCAATGGTTTCTTGGCCGCACTTTTGTATCATGGTCAGCGGCCATGTTAGCACTTGGCTGCCATTTCTCTGAACATTACTTCGCTGCAACATATTTTTAATTTCCTCAGCGGAGGGTTTTGCGACCGTGTAATAATAGCGCTGACAGTGCTCCAGTTCCATTGTTTGGGCTTGTGCAAGTTTGACTCCTTTATGAGTTAATTTAGGCTTCTTTGCCTCATTTTGACCAAAACCTACAAATAAGCACCTTAAGTTTGTTTTTGGGAATACCTTAACGCATTTTTGACCCAAAACCTAAGCAAAAGAGACCAAATAGTAGGCTAAAATCCCTAGTTATCACCTTGTTCCTCTCGAACCAGGACATCACTTACCGCAATCTCTGAAACTTCCAAGTACAAGTAGAGTTTTTCATCTGCCTTTGGAGTGTGAAGAAAAGGTGGGCTCGAGAGATATCTCTTTAATTCCTCTAACGCCTATTGGCATTCTGGGGTCCAGGCGAAATCATTCTTCTTTTTTAGTAGAGAGAAGAATTTGTGGCTCTGATCAGACAACCTCGAGATGAATCGTCCTAAAGTAGCTATTTGCCTGTCATCTTGTGCACGACTTTAACACTGTACACGATGGTGATGTATTCGATAGCCTTGATTTTATCTAGGTTGATCTTGGTTCCCTGATTTGACACCATGAAGCTAAGGAACTTGCCCGAACCGACCTCGAAGTCACACTTCTTGGGTTTGAGCTTCATGTTGTATTTTCTCAGTCTCCTGAATGTTTCCTCCAAATGTGTCAAATGGTCCTCTGCGCATAGGGATTTAACTAACATGTCATCGATATATACTTCCATTTACTTACCTATTTATTCTTTGAACATTTTATTTACTAGGCGTTGGTAGGTAGCTCCTGCGTTTTTTAGCCCGAAGGGCATCACATTATAACAATATGTTCCATACTTGGTGATAAATGAAATCTTTTCTTGGTCTTCTTGGTTCATTTAAATTTGATTGTACCCGAAATAGGCATCGATAAAACTAAGGATCTTGTGGCCGCCGTGGCGTTGATCATGCGATCAATGTTGGGAAATGGAAAAGAATCTTTGGGACATGCCTTGTTTAAATCCTTATAACCTACACAACTGCTAACCATTCGAGATATTTTACCTCCCGAATAGACCCTATGTTGAGAAGTTTAGTTACCTCATCCTTTATGAATGCGTGCTTTACCTCGGACTAGGTCCTTCTCTTTTGTTTCACCGGTCTGAACTTTAGGTTCAGACTTAGTCGATGTGTTGTTATCTCCAGTGGGATCCCTGCCATGTCTAAGTAGGACCAAGAAAAACAATCTATGTTATCAATAATAAATTGAATAAGCTTTTTCCTGAGTTCGGGGGTTAACCCCGTTCCCAGGTATACCTTTCGCTCGGGTAGGTGCTCGATCAATTACCTGTTTCAGCTCTTTGACTGTCGATTTTGTAGCGTCTAAATCTTCTGGAATAACAAAATTTCGAGGAGTAAAAAAATCTTCCTCTTCTTCTTCTTCCATTTCCTGCTTCTCCAATTCGGTCAAGGTTGGCGGCGGTGATTGCTATTTGGTTTCCTGTTTATCTTTGATGCTCGATTCTTCTGATGTTGATAGTGCTGATATCAGTATTACCTCATCGACCGCAAATATTTTTTTTAGCATGTTGCTCCTCGTACACTGTTTTTACCCCGTCCGACATCGGGAACTTCATCATTTGGTGGAGAGTCGAAGGGATTGTGCATCCAAGGCCTTCCGAGTAGGGCGTTGTATGTCATGTCGCCCTCGATTACGTGGAACATGGTATCTTGAAGGGTTCCAGCCACATTCACCGGTAGGATAATCTCTCCTTTAGTTGTTTCACTGGCCATATTGAAGTCGTTTAAGACCCGAGCTACATGCACGATTTGATCTTGCAGGCCGAGCTGCTCCACGACCCTTGATGGGATGATATTTTCCGAGCTACCTGGATCAACTAAAACACGCTTAACTTGAACTTTATTTCGTAAGATAGAAATTACCAGAGCGTCGCTGTGGGGTTGAGAAATTCCTTCTGCTTCTTCATCTTTGAATGATACGGTGCCTTCAGGCACATAATCTCGGGTTCGTTTTCCCCTAGTGATTGATACCTTAGTTCGTTTGAATATGGGTCCCTGCGAAATGTCGACCCCACCGACGATCTTGTGAATGACATGTTGCGCCTCTTCCAGTTCATTTTTTCTGTTGGAGTCCCTTTCTCTAAAATTATTCTTGGCTTGATCACTTAGGAACTCTCGAAGGTGACTCTCATTGAATAGACGGGCTATCTCCTCCCTTAATTGCCTGTAATCCTCGGTCCTGTGACCATGCGTGCCATGATATTTACACATCAAATTGGGGTTTCTTTGGGAATGATCGACCTGTATGGGTCTTGGCCACTTAGTATCTTTGATCCTTCTGATTGCCGATACAATGCTCGATGCGTCAATATTAAAATTATATTCCGATAATTGGGGTGCCTCTATGGGATCGACATACTTATCAAAACCACTTTTGCTCATAAGTCCCCGAGCATTCTGCCCTCGATCACTTCTTTGATCGTTCCGAGCGGAATTGCGTCCTGGACCATTGTTCCTTTGATCTGCGGTGTATGGTTGATATCGATCTTTGTTCGACCTTGGTTCCCTGTCGACGTCCCTCGGATTTTTAGCTGCCAACCTGTTTGGATGTACTGAACCGGAAGGGGCTCCTAGTTGGTCGTCCTCAACCCTGATCTTCGATTGATACCGATTGTGTACATCTGCCCAAGTCACAGTCGGATAATCGATCAAATTTTGCTTCAGTTGACATTATGCTATCGAGCTTCGTTCATTCAATCCTTGAGTGAAAGCTTGAACGGCTCAATCATCTGTGACCGATGGCAACTCCACGCGTTCCATTTGAAATCGGGATACAAACTCCCTCAACATTTCATTATTTCTCTGTCTTACTTTGAAAAGGTATGATTTCCTTGTCGCAACCTTTATGGCTCCAACATGTGCCTTTACGAAAAAGTCTGCTAACATGGAAAATGAATCAATGGAATCTGGTGGTAGATTGTGGTACCAAATCATTGCTCCCTTCGATAGGGTTTCCTCGAACTTTTTCAATAAAATATATTCGATGTCATTATCTTCCAAATCATTACCCTTGATGGCGCATGTGTAGGAGGTGGCATGCTCATTGTGATCGGTGGTCCCATTATATGTAGGTATATCTAGTATACGAAACTTTTTTGGAATGGGTTCGGAGCCGCACTTGGAGGAAACAACTTTTGTACAAACTTCTTCGAATCCATCCCTTTCAAGATTGGCGGTGCCCCCGGTATCTGATCAACTCGAGAGTTGTACGTTTCATCTTTTTTTAAGAAAAATATTAAGCAATCACTATTATCCTTAGCCCCACAGTGGGCGCCAAACTGTTTACCCTAAAAATCAAGTAACAATTAAACTTGTAATGTGGTTTTAAGGATACGTCATTTCGCTTAATACTAATTGATTAACTTAGAGATAAATGATGTGAATTGACAAGAATATAAAACAAACCAATGCTTAGACAGTGCCCTTGGGCTGATTAACCCTCGAGAATAATGAAGTAAGAACAGTTAAAGAACAATAAGTTGATGAGCAGAAGAAAGAGATATTATATTGCCTTGATATTCGTGAATGTTATCCTTACAGATGATGGGTATCCCCTTTGTATACTAGAGGATTACTAATTATGATACAATTCCAATTATGGAAGTAAATCCCATGATTGGTATCAATAGCCTCTCTTGATTTGATCTGTTCCGGGATTTTTCGCCATGATCTTTGACTGGTTATGGGTATCTCGCCATTCTGTTATTACGCTCCACTCGAAGTCGATCATACTTGGTATCGATTGTTGCTGTCCTCGGTATGCAGACACTTCGATCTCTAGGCTCACTGCCTCGATCAAACAATAAAATCGGGTAGGCCCGATTTTAACCGTATATAATACTATAAATTATTGCATAGAGATAAATTGTCAAATATGAAAATTGGTCATTCTTTTTGGCACAAACTAAAAAGGAAACAAGTTCACATCAATTGAAATGAAGAGAGTAGTACATTTTCTAATGCTAACAAGAAACCACGTAAATAAAAAATATGATGGGTAAAGATAGAAATATCATTTTATTTCGCTTTTGAGGTACATTTATTTATCAAAAAGTAGGAAGCTAATAATTGACCACCTATTATTACAATATTTTGTGAATTTTGCAAATACCAAAAAGCATATTCCTTACGTATATATCTGAAATAATTTGAATTATAAATTTTTTGAATCTTATGGTGTTAGACATGTTATAATATTTGTGTGAATATGAAAGTTTAGGGGTAAAGTGAAAAGTGCAAAAATAATAGTTTAAAATGTAAAAGTATATCTTTTTGAACAGGATAATAAGGAAATACTACCACGAAAACTAAAACGGAAAGAATGTAAGGAGTAATTAGTGCCTTTACTGAAATAACAATTGATCATTCATTACATATTTCAAGAATAACTAATTCGCAAATGGTAAAATATTAATTGCATTTAATAAGTTGTAATTAATAAAATGTGATTTTACAAATTGCATTTTAAAAATACTATTTATAATTTGTATTTCAAAAAAAAAAACCTAATGAGTTTCTCATAAATGGGTTTTGAGGAAGGTAGTGTGTACGCAGACCTTACTCCTACCATGTAGCACAGAAAGGCATATAAATTGTATTTTAAAATGCGATTCATATATTGTATCTTAAAATTCAATTTAAGCTAACATCATCTCTGTTGGTTTTTTAGTTAAAATTGAGGTGAATGGGAAATGGAGGGAAAACTGAAAGTTTGATTTTCCTTCCTTTACAAAGAACATTGTCCTGTATTGGGAGAGGAAAGCTCATTTGTTGAGTATATATATGATTACACTTCTTCTACCTCTTAAAGAGTTGAGAAGAAAACAAGCCTCGCACCGCCGTCATCGCTCAGCTTCGGTCAAATGATTTGATTAATTGATTAACTTCTTGGACCAAATTTATTTGGTAAATATTAATAATTAATCCAAATCGGTCCATTTTTGTAACGGTAATTTAAAGTTTCTCTCCGATTTTATTTTCCCATTTTCTTTTGCGTAAATAGCCATTTACTAATAGTCGTTTTACGCGAATATTCATCTGGAAGAGTTGCACCTCTTTGTTTGAACCCAACCTATTGATTATAAATACCGGACCTTTCTCTCAAATTTTTATTACAAAAATTCTGAATTCTCTTTTTTCCTTTCTGCATTATTTTCTTACAAAACAAATAAAGTAAGTGTGATTGCTCTCGCCATTTGTGTTCGTTGACACATTGGGGTTGATGTATCGCTATTGTAACGACTTGACCGGTTGTTTTGAGCTCTAGCGCGTCGTTCAACGGTTTGAAGTCATGAACAACTCCATTTCAGGTGTTATGACTTGTAGGTGTGGTCGGAATTGAATTTCGAGAAGTTCACAATCAAATTAGAAAGAAAACTCTCATTTCAGAAGCCCTAAGTTGGAGATATTGATTAAGATTGGAATTTTGAGTAAACTACCTCCGAATCAGGATTTGAAGGTTCCTTCAGGTTCGTATGATGATTTCGGATTTGGGCGTATGTCTGGATCAGGCTTTGGATAACTCGGGAGCGTTTCGGCGCATATTATGGAATATATCATTTTAGAAGAATTTCATAAGTTTGGGATGTAAGGAATTTCAGTGTTATAGATGTCCGTTTTGGATTCCAAGTCTGGGAATAGCTCCGTATGGTGATTCTAGAGTTGGGAGCGCGATTAGAAGTGAATTCGGATGTCCTTAGGTCATTTTGAAGTTATTTGGCTAAAGATAGAAATTTGAAGGTTTTTGGGAAATACGACCGGAAGTGAAAATTTTGATATCGGAGTCGGAATGCGATTCCGGAAGTTGGAACATGTCCGTAATGTCGAATATGACTTGTGTGCAAAATTTGGGGTCAATCGGACGTGATTTGATAGGTTTCGGCATCGGAGGTGGAAGTTTGAAATTTCAAGTTCATAAAGTTTGAGTTTTAGTGCGATTCATGATTTCGGCGTTGTTTGATGTGATTTGAGGCCTCGAGAAAGTCCGCATTATGTTTTGGAAGAAGTTGGTGTAATTGGATGGGGTCCCGGGGGCCTCGGGTGAATTTCGGGTGGTTAATAGATCAAGTTTGGAGTTTGAAGAAGGCTGAGGTTGCTGTCATCTGGTGTGACCGCACCTGCGAGGCTTTGATCGTAGGTGCGGAGCCGTAGGTGTGGCTTGGGCGCCGCAAGTGCGATATTTGGCTGGCTTGGCTGGGAGCGCAGGTGCGATGCAAATTCCGCACCTGCGAAGGCGCATATGCGGACAGTGTGGCGCAGGTGCGGAAGTTTGGCTGAGGAAGCCGCAGGTGCGGAAGTTTGGGCGCGCGCACCTGTGGGAGCGCAGGTGCGAGGATCAGATCGGATCGCAGGTGAGAAAATAGGCCTGGGCAAAATCTTTTAGAACTGGGATTTCTTGGCCATTTCTTTATTTTTCACTTGGTGTGGGCGATTTTGGAAGGCTTTAAAGAGAGATTTTCATCATGCATTACAAGGTAAGTAAATTCCTCCCATGTTTGAGTTAGATACAAGGATTATACATGAATTTGAACATGGAAATTAGTAGGGAAATGAGATTTTTGGAAGAAAACCTAGAAATTTTATTTTGGATTTCTACCACGAATTTGAGCTTGGAATTTAGAGTAAATTGTATATTTGAGTTAGTAAGACTATGGGTAAGGTATATGTTCGAGAAATTTCGGAATCCGGGCACGTGGGCCCGAGGGCATTTTGGTCAATTCACTGAGTGGAGTTACGAAAGTATATAATTTGAATTTGTTACGAGTATTAGAATGATTTTTCATTGCTCTGCCCGTTATTTGGTAGTTTTGGGGCATTGGTCATCCATTGGAGTCGTCGGAAGGGCTTGGAAGCCGGTTATGAAATTTCGGAACGAGGTAAGTCTCCTTTCTAACTTTGTGAGGGGGAATTGTCCCCCTAGGTGAACTAATTAAATATGTGTTACTATCTGCTGGGTCTACGTACGCACGAGGTGATGGGAGTCCGTGCGTAGCTACTATTATACCATGTCTGGGTAGTCTAGGACCCACTAGCATACCTTACTTGTTGTAGTTGTGATCTTGCCAATAATAGTAGACCGCTAATATAATCTAAATAGTAAATTGAATCCCTAAGAAGAATAAAGTTCACTTTCTTAATCACCTTGAAAGAGAATTGTGATGACCCAAAAGGTCATCCCGCGTAATTTTAGATAAATCAGTGTTCTGAGGCCGTGAAAACCTCCTTTTATCTCACCTCGATACACGTGCACAGCCCGGGCGTGTAGCCGAGAAGCCGTTAAGTGGAAAATTGATAAAATGATGATTTGTATTAATTATTTGAGTAAAGTTGACTTTGGTCAATATTTTTGGTAAATAGACCCGGACCCGTGATTTGACGGTCCCGGAGGGTCCGTAGGAAAATATGGGACTTGGGCGTATGTCCGGAATCGAATTCCGTGGTGCCAAGTCCGAGAAATGAATTTTTGAAGAAAATTATTTTCTGAAAAATATAAAGGTTTTTGAAAATGAGATTTGATGTGAAACCTGTGATACCAGGCCCGTATTATGGTTCCGGAGCCCGAAACAAGTTCAATATGTTTTATACGTGTTATCTATGAAATTTGGTGGGAAACGGACGTAGTTAGACGTGATTCGGATCGAAAATGGAAAATTTAGAAGTTTTGGAAGTTTAAAAGAATTTCATTGATTTTGAGGTTTAATTCGATGTTCATGATGTTATTTTAGTGTTTTAGTTACTTGAATAAGTCCGTAGGATATTTTTGAGGTTGTGTGCATAATCGGTTGGGAGCCCCGAGGGCTCGGGTGAGTTTCGGGTGGGTTCTGGGTGTTTAGAGTTGAAAATTCAGTGTTGGTACACCAGTTCTGGTGCGCCCGCACCTGCGGCCGAAGGTGCGAGACCGCAGGTGCGGATAAGCAGCCGCATGTGCGGTCCAGCCCAGCCAACCCAATTCCGCAGGTGCGACCCATTCTTCGCAGAAGCAGTTCCGCAAATGCGGCAGTACCTCCGTAGGTTTGGCCCTCAGTGGCTATTGAATAATTATTGATGTTATTAAGTCAATTATGTCTAGATATTATCGTTTCAGAGTCGGATTCAAGAGGAAAGTCCGTGATTGAGGCTCGACTTGCATTCTTGGAGCCGAGGTAAGTGTTTGGCCTACCTTAGCTTGAGGGAATATGCATAGAGTCTTACTTGCTATGTGTATTTCTTGTCCAACGTATAGGTGAGGTGAAGGGTACCTATATGTGTGGTCAAGCATGCCCGTGAGTCAAATTTTGATGAGTTATTTAATGTTCGTTGATATTCTCTGTGCTGTGAATTGTTGGGAACCTTGGAAGTGGTACCTTGAGGTGATTTCATGACGTAGAAAGTTATTGACTATGTGTTCGGTCGAGGGTTTTACTGTTGACATTATACTTCTGAGTGGAATTGGTTATAGCTGAGTCCCTTGCCGGGACAATAAATTTTGTTGATTATTTCTGTACGTTTGAAATGTCATATTGCTAAAGTTTCATGTCAACTGTTGCTTTTATATTCATTATGCACTAGGGGACATTCCGTGCCGACTGATTATTATTTATGCACGAGGGGACATTCCGTGCCGAGTGATTATTATTTATGCACGAGGGGACATTCCATGCCGAGTGATTATTTATGCACGAGGGGACATTCTGTGCCGAGTGACTACTATTTATGCACGAGGGGACATTCCGTGCTGAGTGATTATTATTTATGCACGAGGGGACATTCCGTGCCGAGTGACTTTATTATTTATACACGAGGGGACATTCCGTGCCGTGTGATTTTGAGGTTATGCACGAGGGGTCATGCCTTGCCTTCTCCTGTCTATTTTACTTTTTTCGAGTTGTTACTTCCTGTTTTACTTCTACATTCCAGTCAGTACTTAATTCTATTGTTTTAGTAATTGTTGCCCTTTTTTTCCCAGTATATTTTTCCCCTTAGTTGTATTTCTTGTTTATTTCCTGCTATGTTATTGAACTGCTCAGGTAGTATTTGTTGTCGTGTCTCAGCCTCGTCACTACTTTTACGAGGTTAGGCTCGGCACTTACTCAGTACATGGGGTCGGCTGTACTGATGCTACACCTGCACTTCTTTATGTTGTGTGCAGATTACGCAGCCGGACCCACTGGACATCGTTAGGGGGAGTGTCCTTCAGGCCATTTCAGACGACACCGAGGTAGTTCCGCAGGCGTTAGTGGATCTCGGCGTCACTGTCTATCTTTCATTCTGTCATCTATGTGTTTCCAGACAGATATATCATTTTATTTCAAACTGTTGTTTTTAGCTAAATCTTAGACTGGTTCGTGAGGTTGTGACTCCATTTCTGGGTTTTGTACTTAAAGGGATTTCTTCGTTATTAGCTATTGTTATTTAGATTTTGTTAATGCTTCCGCACTTTATCTCAATTATCTAGTCAGTGTTTGTTACTTTCAATTGTTAATAAATCAATCCAGTTAACACGTTGGCTTGCCTAGCGGGTGCAACGTTAGGCGCCATCACGGTCTGAAGGTGGGATTTTGGGTCGTGAGAAGAATTGATTCCTCCGTGGATAATTGTGTTCCTGATAAGGTTATATTATTTAATATTATTAAACTTGGCAAATGAGTTTGAAAACAAAGATTTAAATGCTATTTTTCGTGTTCCTTTAAGAAGAATTTTATCATTTTCTTGAGAAGCTGTGTTCTTGATAAAAATGTGGATTTATTATGTGAGTACGTGTACATATGAGCACCTGAGTTGCAGGTATTATTCGCGAGCAGGCTAGCCTTATTATTATTATCTTGACCGCGTCGCATGATCGATTCGCGAGCAGGGAAAATAGATGCATCTATGGTTCGAGCCGTTCGACCCTCGGCAGTGCACAGTTTATTATTGTTGGTCCGCGCCGTTCGACCCTCGGCATTGCTTGCGCATGATATTTACTGCGTATTTGCTGTGATTTTACATGATTACTGGCCTGGAAATTTAAAGTTATTAACTGAAATTACAGAGAGTTAAAGTTATTAAAATTTTGGAAGAAGTTGTTCTTTCCCGTTGATTATTTTTTATTTGATTAAATCATCCATGAGAGGATCTTCAGAGGCAGTTTGAGCACCTCCAGCAGGGATCTATGTCTGTCACTCAGTACGAGACCAGGTTCATCACTCTAGCCAGGCATGCACTTATGATACTTCCCACTGATCGTGATAGTGTGAGGAGGTTTATTGAGGGTTTAGCTCAGCTCATCAGGCTTCAGATGACCAAGGAGTCAGGTACTGATATTTCATTCCAAGATGCGGTCAATGTGGCCAGGAGGATTGAGATGATTTTGTCACAGGGTGGTGGTCAAGGGGCTGACAAGAGGCCCCGCCACTTCGGTCGATTCAGTGGAGCCTCATCTGGGGGCAGGGATTCTTTCGGCAGAGGTCATCCTCCCAGACCCTATCAGTCGGCACTTCAGGTAGCTCACAATGCACCGCCAGATCCTACTAGTGCACCACCAGCACCTATCAGTGCACCGCTGCTTCAAATCTTCCAGGGTGGTTATCAGGGTCGACAGGGCCAGTTCTAGAGTCAGCAGCCACAACAGCAGAGGCCTTGTTATTCTTGCGGTGGGTTAGGGCATATTTCCAGGTTTTCCCCCCGAGGTTCTGGTGGGTCTCAATATCAGGGTTCCCGTGCCACGGTTCCCGTATCAGGCGCACTGTCACGACCCCAGTTCTCCTTCTGTGAACATGTCGTGACGGCACCTAGTCCCTATAACTAGGTAAGCCTAGCAATGCGGAATAACAACATAATTTGCGGAATAATTAAGTAAAAGAAAGCTGAACAATCTAAAGAAAGACTGTATATAAATGCCACTTGGCATATACAACCCAAAATACTACGGTGGTATACAATATCACCCCAGAACCCGGAAACTCACGGGAACCACATGCTAACAGAATATAACACATTGCTCTAGCTCCAGATTGTCTATACAACTGTAAGGAAGGATAAATTTTCACAAAAAGCTGAAATAAGATAGAGACTCCTAGTCTGCAGACGCGGCAGATGTACCTCGAAGTCTCTACTGTATCTCTCAACCTCGGGGATAGTGCGCCTGAGTGGAGGTACCTGAATCTACACATGAAAAATATGCGTAGGAAAGGGCATGAGTACACCACAGCGGTACTCAGTAAGTGCCAAGCCTAACCTCGGTCGGGTAGTGACGAGGAAGGTCAGGGCCCTACTACGATTAAACAATATAATAGGAATTTATAGTATGAAAGACAGACAGAAATAATGAATACAGCTGTAAAATAAGACAGGTCAAACAAGGAAATGACAAACACAAGAACAGAGTAAACACGAAATATGAATAGCTCGATAACAAAGGTAACAATGAGGATCTCCCAGGATACCGTCTTGTAGTCCTTTTCTCAACTGTCTAGTGCATCTCCCGGGATACCGTCCCGTAGTCCATCATATGTATATCCGAAGGATCTCCCGAGAACCGTCCCGTAGTCCATCATATGTATATCCGGAGGATCTCCCGGGATACCGTCCCGTAGTCCAGCTATAAATGTGCAGGGGTATCTCACGGGATACCGTCCTGTAGTCCAAAGTAAATTTGCAGAGGGATCTCACGGGATACCGTCCCGTAGTCCAAAGTAAATATGCAGGGGGATATCACGGGATACCGTCCCGTAGTCTAAAGTAAATTTGCAGAGGGATCTCACGGGATACCGTCCCGTAGTCCAAAGTAAATATGCAGGGGGATATCACGGGATACCGTCCCGTAGTCCAAAGTAAATTTGCAGAGGGATCTCACGGGATACCGTCCCGTAGTCCAAAGTAAATTTGCAGAGGGATCTCACGGGATACCGTCCCGTAGTCCAAAGTAAATATGCAGGGGATCTCACGGGATACCGTCCCGTAGTCCAAAGTAAATATGCAGCCACAACAAGAAGAAATTCAGAAATAGAGTGCAAAAATACAAGGCAACAAGTACTTCTAGCCTCACATGCTTCACGTAGTACAATTAAAGCAACTTAAGCAAATAGGCAATTCAGGTCAACTAGGCATGCTTTTCTAAACTAACATAGGCTATAATCGCAAGTAGAATAAAGCAGGTAAGAAAGAAAACTCAGTCTAAATATTTAAAGTAAAATCGGATTTTCCACAATTAGCACAAGTATGTGCTCGTCACCTCACGTACGAGGCATTCAATTACCAAATATCACATCGTAAGGGGAAAGGTCCCCCACACAAGTTTAGACAAGCCACTTACCTCGAACCAGCTCAAAATCAACTTGAAACCACACGTTTGTCACGAGTATCTGACTCCAATTACATATCGTAAATAACATCTCATGCAACTGATTTTTTCACTGTTTAATTTAAGCTAAGATGCAAAATTATGTAAAATAACCAAAACGCCCCTCAGGCCCACGACTCGGAATCGGGTAAAATTTATATTCTCCAGACACCCATACACTCACGGACTAATTCAACCAGAAACAATCGAAATTCGATTCCAAAACCCCATAAATTGTTTCAGAATTTCGGGTTGGGAAAAATCACATCACTTCCCTATGGTTTCCCCCCCATTTTTGATAATTAAACTAAATAAAACAACGGGAATTAATGGTCTAACAATGAATTAGGATTAGAAAATGTTACCTATGATCCTTCTCTTTAAAACCCACAGAAAATCGCCACTTCTTGAGCCCTTACCCGGTTTTTAGAATAATGAGATGAACTCTCGGATTTTTGGAATAAAACACACAGGGGATTCGCACCTGCGAGCTCGATATTCGCACCTGCGGAAAAAGCATCGCAGGTGCGAAAGTCACTTATAATGCATTGGGGCCGCACCTGTGGTCGTTTGGTCGCGCTTTCTAACCTGCCTGTCCAATACAGCTACAGGATCCTCAACATATGATAGATCCTTGTCCAAATGGACTGAGCTGAAATCCAAGACATAAGACGGGTCACCGTGATACCTCCGGAGCATCGAAACATGAAATACCCGATGAACTCCGGCCATGTTGGGAGGTAAGGCAATCTCATGCGCAACCTCCCCAACACGCCTCAATATCTCAAAAGGGCCAATAAACCTCGGACTCAACTTCCCTTTATTCCCAAATCTCATAACGCCCTTCATAGGTGAAACCCGAAGCAGAACTCGCTCCCCGACCATATATGAAACATCACGAACCTTCCGGTCCGCGTAACTCTTCTGTCTTGACTGGGTTGTATGGAGTCTATCCTGAATCACCTTGACCTTCTCCAATGCATCCTGAACCAACTCTGTTCCCAATAGCCTGGCCTCACCTGGCTCGAACCAACCCACCGGAGATCTGCACCTCCTACCATATAAAGCCTCATACGGCGCCATCTGAATGCTGGATTGATAACTGTTGTTGTAAGCAAACTCTGCCAATGGCAAGAACTGATCCCAAGACCCTCCAAACTCAATCACACACGCACGAAGCATATCCTCAAGAATCTGGATAGTGCGCTCGGATTGTCCGTCCGTCTGGGGGTGAAATGATGTGCTCAACTCCACCCTGGTACCTAATTCCTACTGAACGGCTCTCCAGAATCGTGAAGTGACCTGAGTACCTCTGTCTGAAATAATAGAAACTGGAATACCATGCAGACGAACGATCTCCCGAATATAAATCTCCACCAACCGCTCCGATGAATAAATTGTCAGTACCAGAATGAAATGGGCTGATTTGGTCGGCCGATCCACAATCACCCAAATAGCATCATGCTTCCTCAAAGTCCAAGGAAGTCCAACCACAAAGTCCATGGTGATCCACTCCCACTTCCACCATGGAAGCTCAATCTGCTGAAGTAATCCTCCCGGTCTCTGATGCTCACATTTGACCTGCCGACAGTTGAGGCACTTGGCTACAAACTCTGCTATATCCTTCTTCATTCTTCGCCACCAATAGTGGTGCCTCAAATCCTGATATATCTTCGCAGTACCCGGATGGATGGAATACCGCGAACTATGGGCCTCTGCTAAAATCAACTCCCGACGCCCATTAAAATTGGGCACACAAATCCGGCCCTGCATCCTCAATACCCCGTCATCTCCAATGGTCACATCTCTGGCATCGCCGTGCCACCGTGTCCCTGAGGAAAAGTAAATGAGGATCATCATACTGCCACTCCCTGATACGATCGAATAAGGAAGACCGAGAAACCACACAAGCCAATACCCGGCAAGGCTCAGAAAGATCCAATCTCATGGACTGACTGGCTAAGGACTGAACATCTAAGGCTAGAGGCCTCTCAGCTGCAGGAAGGTATGCCAAACTCCCCAAACTCTCCTCCCAGCGACTCAAGGCGTCGGCCACCACATTGGCCTTCCCCGGGTGGTATAATATAGTGACGTCATAGTCCTTTAGCAACTCTAACTACCTACGCTGGCAAAAATTTAGATCCTTCTGCCTGAATATGTGTTGCAAACTCCGGTGGTCAGTATAAATCTCACAAGGCACACCGTACAAATAATGACACCAAATCTTCAAAGCATGAACAATGGAAGCTAACTCAAGGTCGTGGACAGGGTAATTCTTCTCATGAATCTTCAACTTCCTCGAAGCATAAGCAATGACCTTGCCATCCTGCATCAACACTGCACCAAGGCAAACTCGCGAGGCATCACAATAAACTGTATAAGACCCCGAACCAGTAGGCAATATCAAGATTGGGGCTGTAGTCAAAACTGTCTTGAGTCTGAAAGCTCGCCTCACACTCCTCTGTCTATTGAAATGGAGCACCCTTCTGGGTCAACCTAGTCATAGGGGCTGCAATCGATTGAAATCCCTCCACAAAATGGCGGTAGTAACCTGCCAAGCCAAGGAAACTGCGAATCTCTGTAACTGAGGATGGCCTGGGTCAACTCTGCACAGCCTCTACCCTCTTCGGATCCACTCGAATGCCCTCACTCGATACCACGTGGCCTAAGAATTCCACATAACTCAACCAAAACTCACATTTTGAGAACTTTGCATACAACTTCTTCTATCTCAAGGTCTGAAGCACTGCCCTCAGGTGCTGCTCATGATCTTCCTGACTCCGGGAGTAAACAAGAATATCATCTATGCAAACAATGACGAACGAGTCGAGATATGGCCTGAACACACTGTGCATCAAATGCATAAATGCTATGGGGGCATTAGTCAGCCCGAATGACATAACTGGAAACTCATAATGGTCATACCGAGTCCTGAAAGCAGTCTTCGGGATATGCGGCTCCTGAATCTTTAACTGATGGTAACCTGAGCGCAAATCAATCTTAGAAAATACCTGTGCGCCATGAAGCTGGTCAAATAAATCATCAATACGAGGCAAGGGATAACTGTTCTTCACTGTAACCCTGTTCGACTGACGATAATCAATACACATGCGCATAGAACCATTTTTTTCTTCACAAACAAGACAAGAGCACCCCAAGGCAAAACACTGGGTCGAATAAAACCCTTAACAAGCAATTCTTGTAACTGATCCTTCAACTCCTTCAACACAGGAGGACCCATACGGTAAGGAGGAATGGAAATGGGCTGAGTGCCCGGCAACAAATCAATGCCAAAATCAATGTCTCTATCGGGCGGCATTCCCGGAAGATCAGCTGGAAACATATCGGGATAATCCCGTACCACTGGAACTGAATCAACAGAAGGGGTATCAACACTGACATCTCTCACATAAGCCAAATACGCGGCACACCCCTTCTCAACCGTACACTGAGCTCTAAGAAAAGAGATAACTCTACTGGGAGTGTGATATAAGGTACCACTCCACTCAACACACGGAATACCTGGCATAGCCAGCGTCACGGTCTTGGCGTGACAATCAAGAATAGCATACGGGGCGATAACCAGTCCATGCCCAAGATAATATCAAAGTCCACCATATTGAGTAACAATAAATCCGCACTGGTCTCAAAACCACGAATAATAACCAAACACGACCGATAAACGCGGTCCACAATAAGAGAATCTCCCACAGGAGTAGAAACATAAAATAGAATCGGTACATCTCTATAAACAACCATGACAATACCTGTGATGACAGAGTCGGAGGCAACAACCTCGGCAAGGGTAGGTGGGGTAACAACTGGGGCTGTAACCACAGCCTGAGAACTTTGTTGAGCATGTTGTGGCTGAAAAGTCTGTGAAGATGCACCCCTACCAAGTCTGGGTCAGTCCCTAACCATATGGCAGGTGTCACCACACTCAAAGTAACCTCTTGGCCGACGTGGGGGTGGAAACTGTGCAGTACGGGTACTCTGAGACCCCTGAAAACCCGAAACCCGGTGTAAAGTCTGAGATGCAAGCTGAGCTGGCTGGCCCACAAAACCTCTACTATGCCGTACTCTTCCTCCAAAATAAGGGCCAGCGGGTCTCCCCAATCTACGAGGCCTACTCACTCCTCTGTACCCTCCCTCCTGACCTCGTCTGTTCTCTCTCTCCTGGACCCACATGTCCCCTACTCGGCGAGGGGTCCTCACCACTGACTGAACTGGGACCACATGTTGTGTCGCCATGACACCTGGAACCTGACCAATGGGAACTCGATGCTCTAGAGTGGGGGCGGAGGAAGTCTGGGTCCCTTCCCCGATCTATGAAGTAGTCGGTACAACCCGAATCAATCCCGCCTGAATCAATGTACCAAACATGCTCAGGAATTGTGCCAAAGTCTCCTGAAGGGCTGGAGTAGTAGTAGCTGTAGGCGTCTCAGGTGCCTGGACTTCGGCTGGATCTGCTGGTGGTACCTCGGCGGTAGCTCGCGCAGCTGCTCTCGCTGCACCATGTGCGCGTCCCCGGCCTCTATCTCGGCCCCGACCTCTGACGGTTGCGGTAGGGGGCGCGGGTGCCTGATCATCCCGAGCAGCACGTGTCCTCACCATCTGTGAGAGAGTAGAAGACAGAGGTTTAGAATTGATGTCAAAAGGAATATCGCACGAAAACGAAATCGAATGAAGAGAATATTTTTCTTAAACAGTTACATAGCCTCTCGTAGATAAGTACAGACGTCTCCGTACCGATCAACGAGACTCTAAATAACCGGCCTGTGTTCCGTGACTCCTATGAACCTAGAGCTCTGATACCAACTTGTCACGACCCTAGTTCTCCCTCTTTGAACATGTCGTGATGGCACCTAGTCCCTATAACTAGGTAAGCCTAGCAATGCGGAATAACAACATAATTTGCGGATTAATTAAGTAAAAGAAAACTGAACAATCTAAAAGAAAGACTGTATATAAATGCCACTTGGCATATACAACCCAAAATACTACGGAGGTCTACAATTTCACCCAAAAACCCGGAAACTCACGGGAACCACAGGCTAACAGAATATAATACATTGCTCTAACTCCAGAATGTCTATACAACTGTAAGGAAGGATAACTTTTCACAAAAAGCTGAAATAAGATAGAGACTCCTGGTCAGCAGATGCGGCAGATGTACCTTGAAGTCTCTACTGTATCTATCAACCTCGGGGATAGTGCGCCTGAGTGGAGGTACCTGGATCTGCACATGAAAAACATGCGCACGAAAGGGCATGAGTACACCACAACAGTACTCAGTAAGTGCTAAGCCTAACCTCGGTCGGGTAGTGACGAGGAAGGTCAGGGCCCTACTGAGGTTAAACAATATAATAGGAATTTAGAGTATGAAAAAAAAACATAAATAATGAATACAACTGTGAAATAAGGCAGGTCAAACTAGGAAATGACAAACACAAGAACAGAGTAAACACAAAATATGAACAGCTCGATAACAAAGGTAGCAATGAGGATCAACCAGGATACCATCCTGTCGTTCTTTTCTCAACTGTCTAGTGGATCTCCCGGGATACCGTCCCGTAGTCCATCATATGTATTTCCGAAGGATCTCCCGGGATACTGTCCCGTAGTCCATCATATGTATATTCGGAGGATCTCCCGGGATACCGTCCCGTAGTCTAGCTATAAATGTGCTGGGGGATCTCACGGGATACTGTCCCGTAGTCCAAAGTAAATTTGCAGAGGGATCTCACGGGATACCGTCCCGTAGTCCAAAGTATATATGCAGGGGGATCTCATGGGATACCGTCCCGTAGTCCAAAGTAAATATGCAAGGGGATCTCACGAGATACCGTCCCGTAGTCCAAAGTAAAATGCAGGTGGATATCACGGGATACCGTCCCGTAGTCCAAAGTAAATTTGCAGAGGGATCTCACGGGATACCGTCCCGTAGTCCAAAGTAAATATGCAGGGGATCTCACGGGATACCGTCCCGTAGTCCAAAGTAAATATGCAGGGGGATCTCACGGGATACCGTCCCGTAGTCCAAAGTAAATATGCAGGGGGATCTCACGGGATACCGTCCCGTAGTCCAAAGTAAATATGCAGGGGGATCTCACGGGATACCGTCCCGTAGTCCAAAGTAAATATGCAGGGGGATCTCACGGGATACCGTCCCGTAGTCCAAAGTAAATATGCAGGGGGATCTCACGGGATACCGTCCCGTAGTCCAAAGTAAATATGCAGGGGGATCTCACGGGATACCGTCCCGTAGTCCAAAGTAAATATGCAGGGGGATCTCACGGGATACCGTTCCGTAGTCCAAAGTAAATTTGCAGAGGGATCTCACGGGATACCGTCCCGTAGTCCAAAGTAAATTTGCAGAGGATCTCACCGGATACCATCCCATAGTCCAAAGTAAATATGCAGGGGGATCTCACNAGCCACAACAAGAAGACATTCAGAAATAGAGTGCAAAAATACAAGGCAACAAGTAGTTCTAGCCTCACATGCTTCACGTAGTACAATTAAAGCAACTTAAGCAAATAGGCAATTCAAGTCAACTAGGCATGCCTTTCTAAACTAACAAAGGCTATAATCGCAAGTAGAATAAAGCAGGTAAGAAAGAAAACTCAGTCTAAATATTTAAAGTAAAATCGGATTTTCTACAATTAGCACAAGTACGTGCTCGTCACCTCACGTACGAGGCATTCAATTACCAAATATCACATCGTAAGGGGAAAGGTCCCCCACACAAGGTTAGACAAGCCACTTACCTCGAACCGGCTCAAAATCAACTTGAAACCACACATTTGCATCTGAATCCAAATGGCCCAAATCTATACAATTAAATTACATATCGTAAATAGCATCTCATGCAACTGATTTTTTCACTGTTTAATTTAAGCTAAGACGCGAAATTATGTAAAATGACCAAAATTCCCCTCGAGCCCACGACTCGGAATCGGGTAAAAGATATATTTTTCGGACACCCATACACTGACGGACTCATTCAACGAGAAACAACCAAAATCCGATGCCAAAACCCCATAAAGTTTTTTAGAATTTCGGGTTGGGAAAAATCACATCACTTCCCTATGGTTTTCCCCCCATTTTTGATAATTAAACTAAAGAAAACAACGAGAATTAATGGTCTAACAATGAATTAGGATTAGAAAATGTTACCTATGATCCTTCTCTTCAAAACCGACAGAAAATCGCCACTTCTTGAGACCTTACTCGGTTTTAGAATAATGAGATGAACTCTCAGATTTTTGGAATAAAACACACAGGGGATTCGCACATGCGGGCTCGATCACCGCACCTACGGAAAAAGCATCGCAGGTGCGGAAGTCACTTAAAATGTACTGGGGCCACACCTGAGGTCGTTTGGTCGCGCATGCGGTCCCGCACCTGCGGAACCCAGGTCGCACCTGCGACCACTGGCCCAAAACTCCCCTATCGCACCTGCGACCACTGGCCCAAAACTCCCCTATCTCACCTGCGATCAAGGCCACCGCACCTACGAGTCTGCACCTGCATAAAAACCTTTGCAGGTGCAAAGACACCAGAAGGTGCCTGGTTCAGCAGTAATAATTTTCCCAAACTTCACCCGTTAAGCATACGAAACAACCCCGAGGCTCCCGAGACCTCAACCAAAACCACCAACCAACCGTAATACCTCATATGAACTAGGTAGAGCCTTAAAAACACGTCTCATAACATCAAAATCATCGATTATGCAAAGATTCAAGCCTAGGAACTTAGGAAAATTCTAGAATTCACATCCGACGCCGAAACACGTCTAAACTTATCCGAATGACCTCAAATTTTTCACACACATCCCAAATGACATGACAGAACTACTGCAACTTCCAGAATTCCATTCCGACCCTCGGATAAAAAATTCACTATCGGACTGGAAACTCCAAAAATTCAAACTTCGGCATTTCAAGCCTAAATGTCTACGGACTTCCAAAATACATTCCGAACACGCTCCCAAGCCCGAAATCACCTAAAGGAGCTAACGGAACCATCAAATTTCCATTCCGAGGCCGTCTTCACACTGCTCCAACTACGGGCAACTTTCCAACACTTAGGCTCTCATTTAGGGACTAAATGTCCCAAAACTCTCTGAAACTCAAAACTGAACGTCCCGGCAATTCAATTTAGCAGAAATAGACTTGGGTAAAATAGTTAGTAGGGGATCGAGGCATTAATTCTTAAGACAACCGATCGGGTCATCACACGTACCCCCACCCCCTCAGCCAACTAGGGGTAGCAGTCGTGGTGCCAGAGGTGGAGGTCAGACTTATAGAGGTGGAGGACATGCCATGAGAGGTAGAGGTCAGGACGCAGTAGGTTGACCTAGTGATGTTCAGGTTGGAGGGGCTTAGCCCCAGTGCTATGTTTTTCCTGCCAGGCCTGATGCTGAGGCTTCTGATGCAGGTATTACAGTTACGATTTCAGTTTGCAGCCGAGAGGCTTCGGTGTTATTTGATCTGGGATCTACATTCTCCTATGTGTCTTCATATTTTTTCCCTTATTTGAGTATGCCCTGTGATTCCTTGAGTACTGTTGTGCATGTGTCTACACCGGTGGGTGATTCTATAGTGGTAGATCAAGTCTACCATGCTTTCTTAGTAGTTATTGGTGGTCTGGAGACTCAGGTTGATCGTTTGCTTCTTGATATGGTTGACTTTGATGTTATATTGGGGATGGATTGGTTATGCCCCTATATGCTATTCTGGACTGTCATGCCAAGACAGTGACCTTGGCCTTGCTAGGGGTACCTCGTTTGTAGTGAAAAGGGACTCCTAGTCATTCTTCTGGTAGAGTTATTTCTTATATGAAGGCTCGGCGCATGGTCGAGAAGGGTTGTTTGGACTATCTGGCCTGTGTTCGTGATTCTAGCACCGAGGTTCCTTCCCTGGAGTCTGTGACCGTGGTTCGTGAGTTTCCAGAGGTATTCCCTGCTGACCTGCTAGGTATGCCACCCGGCAGGGATATTGATTTTTGTATTGAGGTAGCTCAAGGCACCCAGCCTATTTTTACTCTGTCGTATCGTATGGCCCCACCAGAGTTGAAGGAGTTGAAGGATCAGTTGTAGGATTTGTTGGATAAAGGCTTTATTAGGCCTAGTGTTTCTCCGTGGGGTGCCCCAGTGTTGTTTGTCAAGAAAAAAGATGGCTCGATGAGGATGTGCATTGACTACCGACATTTGAACAAGGTTACTATTAAGAATAAGTACCCCTTGCCGAGGATTGATGATTTATTCGACAAGCTTCAGGGTGCTTCAGTGTTTTCCAAGATTGACTTGAGATCTGGTTACCATCAGCTGAGGATTAGGGCGTCTGATGTCCCTACGACAGCCTTTCGTACTCGGTATGGGAATTATGAGTTCTTGGTGATGTCATTTGCGCTGACAAATGCCCCCGCTACTTTTATGGAGCTGATGAACCGAGTGTTCAGGCCTTATTTGGACTCGTTTGTTATTGTTTTCATTGATGCTATATTGATATAATCTCGCAGCCGAGAGGAGCACGAGCAGCACCTTAGAGTCATCCTCCAGACTCTGAGGGATAGTCAGTTGTATGCCAATTCTCCAAGTGTGAGTTTTGGTTGAGTTCGGTTGCATTTCTAGGACATGTGGTATCTTCAGAGGGTGTTCAGGTTGATGATAAGAAGATTTTAGCAGTCAGATATTGGACTAGACCCACCTCAGCTACCGAGATCCGGAATTTCTTGGGCTTAGCAGGTTATTATCGCCGGTTTATGGAGGGTTTTTCATCCATTGCAACCCCGATGACTAGGTTGACTCAGAAGAGTGCTCAGTTCAGGTGTTCTGATGAGTGTGAGGCGAGATTTTGGAATCTCAAGACAGCCTTGACCACGACACCAGTGTTAGTGTTACCCACAGGATCAGGACCGTATACCGTGTATTGTGATGCTTCACGGGTTGGGCTTGGTGCAATGTTGATGCAGGACGACAAGGTTATAGCCTATGCTTCTTGTCAGTTGAAGATTCATGAGAAGAACTATCCAGTTCATGATTTGGAGCTTGCAGCTATTGTTCATGCATTGAAGATTTGGAGGCACTAACTGTATGGGGTTCTATGTGAGGTGTTCATGGACCATAAGAGGTTGCAGTATCCGTTCAGACAGAAGGAGTTCAAAATGAGGCAGAGGAGATGGTTAGAGTTGCTGAAGGATTATGATATTACCATTCTTTATCATCCGAGAAAGAACAATATGGTGGTTGATGCTTTGAGCCGGAAGTCAGTCAGTATGGGCAGTCTAGCATATTTAGCAGTCGAAGAGCGGCCTCTTGCGTTGGATGTTCAGGCTTTAGCCAACCGATTTGTAAGGTTGGAGGTTTCTGAGGCTGGCAGTGTGTTGGCCCATACCGTGGCCCGTTCTTCGTTGTATGATCGTATTCGGGCCAGGCAGTATGATGATCATTATCTATGTACTCTTAGAGATACAGTTTGGCACAGAGGTGCCAAGCAGGTCACAGTGGATGATGAGGGAGTTTTGAGGATGCAGGGCCCGCATTTCTGTGCCTGATATTGATGGCATTCGTGAGTTGATTCTTCAGGAGGCCCATAGTTCCCGGTATTCCATCCATTCGGGCGCTACAAAGATGTACTAGGACTTGCGGAAACACTATTGGTGGTGGAGGATGAAGAAGTATATTGTAGCTTATGTAGCTCGGTGCCTGAACTGTCAGCAGGTTAAGTACGAGCACCAAAGACCCGGTGGTTTGATGCAGCAGATTCAGCTTCCCGAGTGGAAGTGGGAGCGTATCACCATGGACTTTTTAGTTGGACTCCCACGGACTCAGAGGATGTTTAATGCAATATGGGTTGTTGTGGATAGGCTGACCAAGTCAGCGCACTTCATCCCAGTATCAGTTTCGTATTCAGTAGAGAAGTTGGCAAAGATCTATATGAGAGAGATTGTTAGATTGCATGGTGTTCCCATATCCATTATATCAGACCGAGGTACTCAATTTACCTCAAATTTTTGGAGAGTGTTTCAGCGAGAGTTGGGCACCCAGATTGATTTGAGCATAGCATTTCATCCTTAGACGGACGGACAGTCCGAGCGTACTATTCAGATTTTGGAGGATATGTTGCGATCTTGTGTCATTGACTTTGGTGGCTCATGGGACCAGTTCTTGCCTTTAGCTGAGTTTGCCTACAACAATAGATATCAGTCGAGCATTCAGATGGCTCCGTATGAGGTGTTGTATGGTAGGCAGTGTCGGTCTCCAGTTGGATGGTTTGAACCTATTGGGTTCTGAGTTAGTCCAGGATGCCTTGGACAAGGTGAAAATCATTCAGGATAGACTTCGTACAACTTAGTCCAGGAAGAATTGTTGTACGGATCGCAGAGTTCAAGATTTTGCATTTATGATAGTAGATCGGGTATTTCTTCGGGTGTCGCCCATGAAGGGCGTGATGAGATTCGGAAAGAAGGGAAAGTTGAGCCCTAGGTACATTGGTCCATTTGAGATTCTGGATAAGGTAGGAAAGGTGGCCTACAAACTTGCCTTGCCACCTATTTATCAACCGTGCATCCGGTATTCCACGTATCTATGCTCCGGATTTATATTGCGGATCCATCTCATGTACTTGACTTCAGTGGTGTCCAGTTGGACAAGGATTTGACTTATGAGGAGGATCCGGTAGCCATATTAGCTCGCCAGGTTCGTCAATTGAGATCGAAGAGTTATCATTCGGTTCGTGTTCAGTGGAGAGGTCAGCCTGTTGAGGCAGCTACTTCGGAGTCCGAGTCAGATATGCGGAGCCGATATCCCCATCTTTTCCCCGCTTCAGGTATTCTTCTATGTCCGTTCGAGGACGAACAGTTGTTTTATAGGTGGAGATTGTGATGACCCAAAAGGTCATCCCGCGTAATTTTAGCTAAATCTGTGTTCTGAGGCCATGAAAACCTCCTTTTATCTCACCTTGATGTGCGTGTGCAGCTTGGGCCTGTAGCCGGGAAGCCGTTAAGTGGAAAATTGATAAAATGATGATTTTCTATTAATTATTTGAGTAAAGCTGACTTTGGTCAACATTTGTGGTAAACGTACCCAGACCCGTGATTTGACGGTCCCGGAGGTCCGTAGGAAAATATGGGACTTAGGCGTATGCCCGAAATCGAATTTCGTGGTGCCAAGTCCGAGAAATAAATTATTGAAGAAAATTGTTTTCTGAAAAATATAAAGATTTTTGAAATGAGATTTGATGTGAAACATGTGATACTAGGCCCGTATTATGGTTCCGGAGCCCGGAACAAGTTCAATATGTTTTATACGTGTTATATGTGAAATTTGGTGGGAAACGGATGTAGTTTGACGTGATTCGGATTGAAAATGGAAAATTTAGAAGTTTTGGAAGTTTAAAGGAATTTTATTGATTTTGAGGTTTAATTCGATGTTCATGATGTTATTTTAGTGTTTTGGTTACTTGAATAAGTCTGTAGCATGTTTTTGAGGTTGTATGCATAATCAGTTAGGAGCCCCAAGGGCTCGGGTAAGTTTCAGGTGGGTTCCGGGGTGTTTAGAATTGAAAATTCAGTGTTGGTTCACTAGTTCTGGTGCGCCCGCACCTGCGAGCCTTGGTCCGCTGGTGCGAGACCGCAGGTGCGGATAAGCAGCCGCAGGTGCGGTCGAGCCCAGCCAGCCCAATTCCGCAAGTGCGACCCATTCTTCGTAGAAGCGGTTCCGCAGGTGCGGCAGTACCTCCACAGGTGCGGCACTCAGTGGCTTAGCCAATTTCCGCAGGTGCGATGGATTTTCTGCACCTGCGAAACGAAGGTGCGACCCATGCACCGCAGGTGCTAGGGTCGGGCAGTGTTTAAGTTAGATGTTCATCCGATTCTTCTTCATTTTATTCACCAAAATAGGAGACCAAGGGTGATTTTCTCTAGAGAGTTTCTTCCCAAATCGTAGGTAAGTAACCCCTAACTAGTTTCTTTCAACTTCATAATGATTTCATCAACTTTTATCAAGAGTTCCAGGGTTTTAATGGTAGACAATTGGGGATTTGGGTAGAGTTAGGGCTTTTTGATTATTTGGGAATTTGACCTCGTTGTGGGGTCGAATTTCGAAAAAAATTATATATTCGGGCTCGTGGGGGAATGGGTGATCGGGTTTTGGTCCAAACCTCGGGTTTAGACCAAGCAGGCCCGGGGTCGAATTTTGGTATTTTTGGAAGAATGATGGGAAATGTATAATTAGGCTTTGATATTGAGTTATTGAATAATTATTGATGTTATTAAGTCAATTATGTCTAGATATTATCGTTTCAGAGTCGGATTGAAGAGGAAAGGCCGTGATTGAGGCTTGACTTGCATTCTTGGAGCCGAGGTGAGTGTTTGGCCTACCTTAGCTTGAGGGAATAGGCATAGAGTCTTATTTTCTATGTGTATTTCATGTCCAACGTATGGTGAGGTGAAGGGTACCTATATGTTGTGGTCAAGCATGCCCGTGAGTCGAATTTTGATGAGTTATTTAATGTTCTTTGATATTCTCTCTGCTGTGAATTATTGGGAACCTTGGAAGTGGTACCTTGAGGTGATTTCATGATGTAGAAAGTTATTGACTATGTGTTCGGTCGAGGGTTTTACTATTGACATTATACTTCTGAGTGGAATTGGTTATAACTGAGTCCCTTTCCGGGACAATAGAATTTTGTTGATTATTTCTGTACATTAGAAATGTCGCATTGCTAAAATTTCATGTCAATTGTTGCTTTTATATTCATCATGAACGAGGGGACATTCTGTGCTGAGTGATTATTATTTATGCACGAGGGGACATTCTGTGTCGAGTGATTATTTATGCACGAGGGGACATTCCGTGTCGAGTGATTATTTATGCACGAGGGGGCATTCCGTGCCAAGTGACTACTATTTATGCACGAGGGGACATTCCGTGCTGAGTGATTATTATTTATGCACGAGGGGACATTCCGTGCTGAGTGACTTTATTATTTATACATGAGGGGACATTCCGTGCCGTGTGATTTTGAGGTTATGCACGAGGGGTCATGCCTTGCCTTCTCCTGTCTATTTTACTTGTTTCGAGTTGTTACTTCATGTTTTACTTCTACATTCCAGTCAGTACTTAATTCTACTATTTTAGAAATTGTTGCCTTTTTTTCCCCAGCATGTTCTTCCCCGTAGCTGTATTTCTTGTTTATTTCCTGCTATATTATTGAACTGCTCAGGCAATATTTTTTGTCGTGTCCCAGCCTCGTCACTACTTCGCCGAGGTTAGGCTCGACACTTACTCAGTACATGGGGCCGGTTGTACTGATGCTACACCCGCACTTCTTTATGTTGTGCAGATTATGCAGTCGGACCCAGTGGACATCGTTAAGGGGAGTGTTCTTCAGTCCATTTCAGACAACACCGAGGTAGTTCCGCAGGCGTTCGTGGATCTCGGCATCATTGTCTATCTTTCATTCTGTCATCTATGTGTTTCCAGACAGATATATCATTTTATTTCAAACTGTTATTTTTAGCTAAATCTTAGACTGGTTCGTGAGGTTGTGACTCCATTTCTGGGTTTTGTACTTAAAGGGTTTTTTTCGTTATTAGCTATTGTTATTTAGATTTTGCTAATGCTTCCGCACTTTATCTCAATTATCTAGTCAGTGTTTGTTACTTTCACTTGTTAATAAATTAATTCAGTTAACACGTTGGCTTGCCTAGCGGGTGCAACGTTAGGCGCCATCACGGTCTGAAGGTGGGATTTCGGGTCGTGACAAGAATTGATTCCTCCGTGGATAATTGTGTTCCTGATAAGGTTATATTATTTAATATTATTAAACTTGGAAAATGAGTTTGAAAACAAAGATTTAAATGCTATTTTTTGTGTTCCTTTAAGAAGAATTTTATCATTTTCTTGAGAAGCTGTGTTCTTGATAAAATGTGGATTTATTATGTGAGTACGTGTACATATGAGCACCTGAGTTGCAGGTATTATTCGCGAGCAGGCTAGCCTTATTATTATTTTGTTGACCGCGTCACATGATCGATTCGCGAGCGGGGAAAATAGATGCATCTATCGTTCGAGCCGTTCGACCCTCAACAGTGCACAATTTATTATTGTTGGTCCGCGCCATTCGACCCTCGGCATTGCTTGCGCATGATATTTACTGCGTATTTGCTGTGATTTTACATGATTACTGGCCTGGAAATTTAAAGTTATTAACTGAAATGATAGAGAGTTAAAGTTATTAAAATTTTGGAAGAAGTTGTTCTTTCCCGTTTATTATTTGTTATTTGATTAAATCATCCATGTTTGATTATTTGTTATTGAAATGACGAAGAAATAAAGTATTAAATGTGGATGGAATATTTTTTATTCCTGATTTTAATAAATTGCCTATGACATTCATGTTTGACCAAAGAATTAGATCCTTTGACTAAAGTTATTTCTAGGATGAACACAGGTTACTGATAATCAAGGAAATAGAGAAAAATGAATAATAGACAATATTGCAGAAATATTGAAAAGCAAAGGAATCAGATGCCTTTACAAGTTGTATTCCCCTACCTTATATAGGAGATTCCTCGATATAACGTACAAATCTTGCTATGGTTTCCCATTAATGACTAATTATGACATTAATGAGGCATTACAAAGGATAACGGTAATTGGGGTATGGTTACATAACGTACGAGTAATCAATTGTGGGTTCTTGAATCTTCTTGTAGCTTTGTCCAGATTCATTCTGACCGTGCCTCTTCCCTGTTTTGATCAGGTTGAGTTTCCCGTGGATGATAAGCTCGAGGGTTTATTGAATCGTACCTCTTCAAAGAATCACATCCAGCTGTCGCGTTCTCCTGCGTCCACATAACTGGCTGAGTTGTCAAAAGCTGGCTTACGTGTGAAACTCTTTTTTACCAATACAGATAGTCCCCCCACTTACCATATATTTATCGATTAATATTTAGTAAGTGGATACTCATTTATGGCGGGAATATTTTGCTGTTGCTTTACCTCGAAACATTGTATCCTTCTCTGAACCATAGGCGTCGTTTGTCACTTCCATTTACTGCTCATACCACGTGTCCTTCTCGGATTGGTTCTGCATTTACTCGGACCTTTTTAGGGCTTTTTACGGCAGTGTCAGTCCCGAAGTGACACTTTCAATTATGACTTTTCATCATCAATTTTCTTTTTTTCCATGTTTGACGGTTATACTCAAGTATAAATACCTTTCTTCTTTTCTTTGCTTCCATGAAACACTTTCTAACTTTGTCTTTTGTAAAGAACTTTCTTCTTGCTTTTGTAAACATGTCTTCTTCAAATCAACCTCAGGGAGTAATAGATATTGAAAAATTAACGCCATCTTCTGCTCCGACTAGGAGTCAGAGGGGTGATATATTTAGGAGTCTAGGATCCACTCCTTCGAGAGGCTCCTCTTCTTCTCAGATAGTTCCCTCTCCTTCCGCTAGGTCTCTAGTTTCTTCGAGGTTTAGGGCTTCTCGGTCTTTGTCTAGAGGTAGAGGTGAACGCCTTCGTGAACTTGGAGTTGATGAAATTGTTCCTGCTGAGTTTGTCTTTGCTAGAGATAATCAAGTTCTTGTAGACCAATATTCTTCCCCTGAGAGTGTCGAAAGGTATCCAACACTTATAACTGAGGGTCATATTTCCCTTGTTCGTAGGGAGTGTTTTTGGAGGCCTGATTTCCCTGTCTACATTCCGAATAGTAATCAAAGAATAGCGTCTTACAAGACGGGATATTCTTTTGTTTATACGTACCCTTTTACTCTAGGGTTTAGACCTCCCATTGACCCAGTCATAATTGAATTCTGCCGCTTTTTCAATATCTGCTTAGGACAAGTTGGTCCGCTCGTGTGGCGAGTTGTCACATGTCTTAGGAGTTTAGCTTCTTTAATCTCGGTTTCTTTTACTTTCAACCATCTTATTCATCTCTACTCTCCTACCTTGTTTCGTGAAGGGTTTTTTACTCTGACTGCTAGGAGCAAAAGAGTGCTGGTAACCCCTGGAGATGATAAGGATAGGGGTTGGTACCTCCAGTATGTTGTTGTACCCACTGTTGGTTTAGTGGGTGAAGAAAATCTTCCCTTCCTTGAGAAGTGGAATCGCGCACGTGAGTATGCTTTAGCTCACATCTATTTACTTTTCTTCGTTCTGAATTGAGATGTTTTACTAACACCATATATGTTTCTTCTTCTCTCAGCAATCATGGATACTGTTGAGAATGTCTCCGGTATCCGTGATTGGGTAGAAAAGTTGTTTTCCGTTGCTCCTTTAGAAGAGAGATCTTGGAATTACCTCGTTGGGAGGTATGGTTGGCATGTAAAGACGTAAGTGAATCTCTTGTTCTTGATTCTTTCCTTACTCGAGTCTCTTCTTTCTTTGTCGCTTAACTTTTTCCCTTATGATAGGGTTCTCTGCTCTTGGGGTGTCTGATTCATCTATCTCGAAGATGTCTTTGGCCCAGGCCCAAGAAATTATTGTTGGTTCATCTTCCTCATTGGTGAGTCCCGTTCCGTAGGAGAAGAAGAAGAAGAAGAAGAAGAAGGTGATTTAGTACATATGCCATGGAGAAGGCGGGTGGTTTCAGATGATGAGTTTACACCCATGGACTTGCCTTTCGTGTTTGTGGTTGAGCCCTCTACCTTTGAAGATGTTTCACATTCCCCCATTCATAAGCCTGTAGATTATCTGTTCCATGAAGGTTTTGACATTGCTCCTGACGATGTCCCTTTGGCTGCTGTCTTTCCTGCTTCTTTAAGAGAAGGTGTCTCATCTGCTCCTTTAGCTATTACGGCTTCTGCTGTTGCTTTGCCCGTGGCTGCCTCAACTCTTCTATCCTCCGTTCTTTGCCCATGGATTCTCCAACTCCTCAACCCTCTGTGCCTGTTGTTGTTTCATCTCTGCCTGCTTCCATGCCTTCCGCTAGGGAAGTAGGGTCTTCCAGCAGAGAGATGCGGTAGGTGGTAATAGAGGTTCCAACTGAGGGGAATCTTTTCAAGAAAACGGGTGAGCCCGAAGTGTGGCTCAAGCCTTTGATAGGTCCCACTGATAAAGCCAAGCTAGCCAGCCACAATTCTATTACATGGGCCAATGAAGTTGTGCATACTTCTTTGAAGGTATGATGCAGGTTATCTTCTTTCATTTTCGTATATGAAATTTATCATATCTGATTGGTTTATTTCTTGTAGATTAATCTTATAGGCATGGAGCTTATGAAGAGGATCTCAAATACGGACCAGGAGACAAAAGAGTTGCAGGTCGATGCTGATAATTGGAAAGCACAGTATGATAGCCTAAGGATTGACATGGATGCCTTAGAAGAGGAAAGGAGTACCTTGAAGTGGCAAATGAGGCTCATGGTGGCAGAACTAGCAGTAAAGAAGGCTTCTTCCAGTCAGGCTGATAAAGACAAGAGTGTTCTGGAGTCCTTATTTGCTGAGCAGCCGTCCCGCGCCTCAGAGGAGATTAGAGACTTGAAAAACTTGTTGGGGTAGAAGGAGGAATACTCAGGCGAGCTCGTGCAATCACTCAGTCGTACTCAAGAGGACCTTCGTAAGGCTTTAGATAAAATTCAAACTCTGGAGGAGTCGATTGTACCGTTAAGGGCCGCCCATGAAGCTGCTGAAACGGAGAAGGACGGATTGAGAGCGGAGCTTCAAGTATGGGCAAGGGATTATGAGAATCTTGAAGAGGTGACTGTTGTTGATGTGAGCTGGGCGTATATGAATTCTCTCCTTGACACATTGACGGAAATGAGTCAAGAGGGTTTCGGCCTTAGTGCTGAAATAGCTAAAACTAAGGAAGCCATGGAGAAGGCTCAACAGGGTCATAACCTCTCTTCACCTGATGGTGAGACTCCAGCTGCTCGTGCCTCTTCATCCCTAGTTGCTCCCGCTCCTTCTGCCAGTGAAGTCAACCCCCCTCTTGAAGAAGTTTAGTTGGTTCACCCTTTTTTTTTATCTTGTCTCAATTGGTGGTTACCCCCAGTCCCATAAGGGGTAAATTTAGATTTCTTTAAAGTCCCCAAATGACAACTTAGGGGCACCTCAATGTATATAAAAATTCTATACGGCTAAGTATAAGTTAATACTTAGTTTTTTCTTAGCCGTTTTAATATATTAATGCTAGTATGACTTTTTTTGAGTTTCTGTTTCACTCTTTAAGTCTTTTGCATGCTTCATTTTTTGAGGTTTTAGTTTTACCTCTGAGTTTTGCATATAGAATGCTTTAGATTACTCGTACCTTTTCGTAATAGGCACGGTGTCATATTAAATGTGCACCTTTTTATAGTAGGCATAATTTATGGAAGAGGGCCCTTTATAATTGACATGAAGAAGACGTCTCAATTTCATGATAATGCAATAGAGTGATAGGAATTTTACACATGTTTAAGAATGTTTCCAAGGAAAGTTTTTTGTTTGAACTTCCATGACATTTTACACCTGCTTGTATCGTATAAAACTCATGTTGCAACTGTTTTTGTTTAACAGATTTGATATACTCTTCTATTTCGTAACTGTTTTTCATAGGTAACAGTTTTTCGATATTAATACAAGGGAACAACTGTTTTTCACTAGTAACTGTTTTTATAAAGATTGGGATTTTTACCCCCAAATGTTTTCTTTGGAAACAGTTTTCTAATAAGTACGAGGGAAATGTTTTCTTATTCGTAACCTTTTTTATTTGATAACAGTTTTCTGAACAAATATAAGGATTTAGATCTTTCATCTATAACTATATTATTTGATAACAGTTTTTTTGAATGAGTAAACTGATGATGATATTTTACCCCTAACTGTTCTTGTTACAACAACTTTGAATAAGTATAAAGATGTATATTTCTTTCTCGTGACTAATATTTTTCCTTTCAACCTGAACATGTTCGAAGGTTTTTTGCATTTTTGCATTAGGCTTTATATTTGGATGACTCTTTTTGATCTCTTTCGATTCTGTTCGTATCACTTGTCTCGTTGGGTATATGGGTCTTCAGGCTCGAGCTTTTGACTTTATGATAGTCTTTTTTTCTTCGTCTTAGCCTTCCATACTGTATAGTCTCCCAAGTGTTTGAGCTTTGAAGAATGAAATCTCGAGCACTTGATTATTCCTTCCTTGTGGTCCTTTTCCTGAAAAGGAAAAGCATTCCAGACTCGAAGGTATATAGTTTTTTCGATGATGACTGCTTAACCCTTTAAAACGTCCATCAGAAAGTGTAACCTTAGACCGGGAATTGTGTTATTTCCTCGCGTCTTTGCAGGTCTAATATCATCATCTGGTGATGGGTTAGCTTTATGCCTATCATCTAAAAAAGTTAATAAAATTTTTAAATGTTCAAAATAAAATCGAACGTGTGATACCTGACCAGGGGTATTTTTTTTTTAGAAGTAATACTTCTTTAGGTGGATGGCGTTCCAGTTTGTTGGTAGAACTCTGTCGTCCATAACTTCCAACTCATAGGCGTCTTTTCCAGCCATGCCTCGGATTTTGTAAGGTCCTTCCTAGTTTGGATTTAGCTTTCCTGGGCCTGCTTCTTTCGTTGATTGAAAGACTTTTTTGAGGACGAAGTCCCCAATCTTGAAGTACCTGAGATGAGATTTACGGTTGTAATAACGCTCTATGATTTGTTTTTGAGTTGCCATCCGTATTAGTGTTGCTTCTCTTCGTGGTTCGAGCAGGTCCAGGTTGGTCCTCAATTCATCATTGTTTGCTCCCTCCATGGCTGTTGAAAACCTTATGCTTGGTTCGCAAATATCCATAGGTATTAAGGCTTCTGAGCCATAGACAAGTGCGAACGGGGTTTCTCCCGTGGCTATTTTTGAAGTTTTTCTGTATGCCCATAATACCGCTGGTAACTCATCAGGCCAGTTTCCTTTGGCTTTATCCAGCCGCTTCTTTAGATTGTTGATGATGACCTTATTCGTTGACTCAGCTTGACCATTATTCACGGGGTGGTATGGTGTTAAAGTTATCGGTTTGATTTGCCAGCTTTCGAAGAATTCTGTGATTTGCGAGCTTATGAATTGTGGGCCATTATCGCACACGATCACCTTTGGTATTCCAAAGCGACATATTATGTTTCGCCATAAGAAGCTTTTAACTTCCTTTTCTCGCACTTGTTTGAACGCTTCTGCCTCTACCCATTTTGTAAAATAGTAGGTTAGCATGAGCAAAAAATGTACCTGTCCTTTAGCTGTGGGAAGAGGTCCCACTATGTCCATAACCCATTTCATGAAAGGCATGGGGATATTATTGGATGCAATAATTCCGCTGGTCGATGCATGTTATTTGCAAACCTTTGTCACCTGTCGCATTTGGATACGAAGTTCTCGGCTTCTTCTTCCATCTTAGGCCAATAGTATCTAGCTCTGATTAGGGTTTTCACTAAGGATCTCGCCCCTGAGTGATTTCCACAGTGTCCTTCGTGGACTTCTTTAATCAAATTATGTTTGGTTAGGTCCGAGGCATTTATCTAGGGGTCCTCCCAACATCTTGCGATAAAGCGAGTTGCAAATAAGGCAGTACCGTGCAGCTTTGCGGCGAAGTGCTTGAGTTGCTTTCCTGTCTTCAAGTACGATGCCATTCTGCAAAAAATTAAGAATTTCGTTTCTCCAGTCCCAGGTTAGGTTGTTGAAAGTTACCTCATTCCTGTCCTGGTCGATCATTGAATGAAATAGTTAGACGAAAATTGCATTTTCTTTGTTTGTTACTTTGGTAAGTGCTGTGAGGTTAGCTAATGCATCTGCTTCTTCATTTTCCTCTCTAGGTATTTGCATTACCTTCCATGTTTTGAATTGTCTCACGAGCTCTCGTGCTTTTTCAAGATACTGTTGCATTCGAGTCTCTCAAGCGATGTAAGTCCCCTGTATCTGATTTACTACCAGTATGGAGTCGCTGTTGATCATAATTTTCTCGATTGAGAGCTCCCGTGCGAGTTCAAGCCCTGCAATAACAGCTTCATACTCTGCTTCATTGTTAGTTATAGGATAACACTTGATATCTTGTTGTGTCTTTTCACCCGTGGGTGATATTAAGACTACGCCTAAGTCGGCACCTTTTATATTTGAGGAGCCATCGGTGAATAGGGTCCATAGGCCCGGATTAGCACCGTTAAAAAGTTGTAACTCTTTTTCTACTTTAGGGACAATGCTATTACTAAATTCAACAACAAAATCAGCTAGTATTTGAGACTTAATTGAAGTCCTAGGCTGATAGATTATTTTATGCTCACTTAATTCTACGGCCCACTTGGCTAATTTTCCTGACAATTCCTGTTTATGCAGAATATTTCTTAAAGGATATTAAGTCTCAACGGTGATTGGGTGGCATTGAAAATATGGTCATAATTTTCTAGATGCCATTATTAAAGCTAAGGCTAACTTTTCCAAATGTGGATATCTAGTTTCAGCATCTAGCAAAGTTTTACTTACATAATAGATAGGTGATTGCTTACTTTTTTCTTCTCTTACCAGTACTGCAATTACAGCAATTTCTGAAACAGCCAGGTAGATGTACAATCTTTCCCCTTATTTTGGCTTTGAAAGCAGCAGTGGTTTCGATAGATAAATCTTCAGATTCTTGAGGGCTTGCTGACATTCTTCAGTCCATTCGAACTGATTCTGCTTTTTGAGAACTGAGAAGAATTTAAAACTTTTTTCGGAAGACTTAGAAATAAATCTTCCCAAAGCTGCTATTCTCCCTGTTAACCTTTGAACTTCCTTTTTATTTGTTATNATCAAAAGTAGTAGAGAGATGCTGGAAATGGTCTTCTGCTTGTGTTGATTTTACCAACATATCATCAATATAGACTTCCATCGTCTTTCCAAGATGTTCTTGGAACATTTTAGTCACTAACCTTTGATAGGTAGCTCCAACATTTTTCAAGCCAAAAGGCATAACTTTATAACAGTAAGTCCCCCTGTTTGTAATGAAGGAAGTTTTTTCCTCATCTGAGGGATCCATTTTAATATGATTATAGCTAGAATACGCATCTAAGAAACTTAATAATTCATGACCTGCTGTGGCATAAATCATTTGATCTATATGTGGCAATGGGAATGGATCTTTGGGGCATGCTTTATTTAAGTCAGTATAATATACGCATACTCTCCATTTACCATTCTTTTTAGGTACTACCATGGTGTTTGCTATCCAGTTAGGGTACATTACCTCTCGTATCGAACCAATCTTCAAGAGTTTCTATACCTCTTCGTCGATCACTTGGTTCTTGAATGGTCCTTGCTTTCTTTTCTTCTCTTCGACCGGGGCCCACCCTCGTGCCTAAATATACTTTCTGTTCAGGCTTTTGTTCAGACAATGGAACAACTTCGAGCTCTTCCGTAGTTGTTTTGATGTGATCATCTTCCTCCGGTTCATGAATAACGTCCGGTGTGGAATCTGCATCCGTGTGGTCTAATGCACCTTCCGTGGTAACTTGATTCACCTTCTCGTAAGTATTTTCTTTCGTACCTGTTTCAACAATAATACCTTTCGTACCTATTTGGGTAGTAATTTCTTCCATTCCTGTTTGGGCGGTGTTACCCGCTTGGGAGATTCCCTTATCTCGTGATTCTTCTACCTCTATTTTCTTGTTGTAGTGTACCACAGAGTTTATATTTATTGCGGTCTGCTGATTGCCTCTAATTTGTTGAATTCCCCATTCAGAGGGGAATTTAATTACTTGATGCAAGGTGGAGGGTATTTCTTTCATGTCATGGATCCATGGCTTCCCACGATTACGTTATAAGCCATGTCAGTATCAATGACTTGGAATCTGGTACTTTTATTCACCCCCTCAGCATAAGTGCTAAGCTCAATTTCTCCTTTTGTTATAACCGTAGTATCAAACCCTGATATGGCTCGTGCCCTTGGGATTACTTGATTCCCTAGTATCATTTCTTCCACGACTCATAGCAAAATGATATTGACTGAACTGCTTGGATCAATCAACACTCTTTTTATGTTAGTGTCATGAATAAGTAAAGATATTACCAGAGCATCGTTGTGAGGAAGCATTAATCCGCCGATATCTGCATCATCGAAGGTTATATCGTCCTCTTCCATATTTTCACGAACCCGTTTTCCATGTGTAATTGTGAACTTTGTGGTTGTTTTGCAGACCACTCAGTTTACTTCTTCACCTCCGTGTATCACGTTGACGGTTCATTTTGGAGAAGGGGGCTTTGGGGGCTCCTGCATGTTCCTCATATATGCTTGTTTACCTTTATCACTAAACAATTCTGTTAAATAGCCCCGTTTTAATAAATTTTCTACTTCACCTTGTAAAAATTTGCAATCCGCAGTTTTGTGCCCATGATCGTTATGAAATTCACACCAGTGATATGGGTTCCTTCTATTTGGATTTGATCGCATCTCTTTGGGCCACTTAACCTTGTCTCCCATGTTCCTCAATATTGAGACAAGTTCAGTAGTACTTACATTAAAGGTATGATCCCCAATTCGAGTATTACCTCTAGGTCGTTCATCTCGATCTTTTTTGGATCTAGACGAGGATGAGACTACGTCTCTTCCTTGTGGTCTATAGTCTGACCTAGTGTTTTTGAACCTGGGACAAATATCGCGTCCCGGGGGTCCTAAGTAAGGATCTTACTTGTTTTTACCTGAACTTATGTCTGATTTAGGACGTCTGGATCTGGAATGATCTTCATCTCTCGAACGAGCAATGATATCTTATTTTATTCTGAGTTTACTACTATACCTGTTATATACATCATTCCATGTTGTAGCGGGGAATTCTCTTAAAATTTCCTTAAGTCGTCTCGTGGATTCTGAGCTCTTATCGTTTAGGTTGCTTGCAAATGCCATGGCTTCCCAATTATCAAGCACCCTGGGTAATTGCATTCTTTCTCGTTGAAACCCGTCTACAAACTCACGGAGTAGTTCCATGTCTCCTTGTTTTATTTTGAATATGTCTTCCATTCTTTTCTCAACTTTTTGTGCACCAGAGTGTGCTTTTATAAATGAATCTGCAGGCTCAGCAAAAAAGTCAATAAAATTTTCAGGGAGAAGAGAATACCAGGTTAGGGCTCCTTTGGTAAGTGTTTCCCTAAATGTTTTGACAAGGACTGATTCAATCTCTTGTTTTGCTAAGTCGTTGCCTTTAACTCTAGTAGTGAAAGCAGTCACATGATCACGTGGGTCAGTTGTTCCATCATATTTGGGAACGTCAGGCATTTTAAACTTCTTGGGTATAGGAAAAGGTGCCGCACTTGGCTTCCAAGGTTGTTGAGAATACCTATCAACATCAATGCCTTTGATGATAGGCGGTACTCCAGGAATTTGTTCGATGCGATCGTTCTGCTCCTTCATCTGTTTCTGCATGGTTAGCAGTAAATTTTGTAATTCTGAGTTATTAGATATACCTGGTCTCGTTTCGAGAGATTCATTAGGAGTATCTCCTCTTCCTGAGTTTGCCAACCCAGATTGAGGATTTTCCATGGTGGTGGTACTATTGTGGGGTGGCATCGGTGGTGTAGGTAACGTTTCCTGTAATCCTCTCGCAAATTCTTACAAAGCTTGGCTCACATACTCTGCAATCATTTGCTTTACACGATCTTGTTCCACAGTTTGATCATTATCACCATTGTTGTTATTGGATCTTTCTGGGGATTGTTCCCTTGAACCACGTGGGGTTCCTGAAGGCGATGGAACTGGGGTTCCATTCCTTTGCTGGTTGTTGTCGTTGGAGTTCGACATAGTTCAGAGGATATCACTTGAAAAGCAAACAAAGATTATTAGACTCCCGGTAATAGAACCAATTTGTTTGACCAAAGAATTAGATCCTTTGACTAAATCTATTTTTAGGATGAACACGGGTTACTGATAATCAAGGAAATAGATAAAAATGAATAATAGACAATATTGCAGAAATATAGAAAAGCAAAGTAGATAATATTCGAGAATCAGATGCCTTTACAAGCTGTATTCCCCTCCCTTATATAGGATATTCCTTGATATAATGTACAACTCTTGCTATGGTTTCCCATTAATGACTAATTATGACATTAATGAGGCGTTACAAAGGATAACGGTAATTGAGGTACGTTTACATATACGAGTAATCAATTGTGGGTTCTTAAATCTGCTCGTAGCTTTGTCCAGATTCATTCTGATCGCGCCTCTTCCCTGTTTTGATCAGGTTGTGTTTCCCGTGGCTGATAAGCTCGAGGGTTTATTGAATCATGCCTCTTTGTTCCGTACCTCTTCAAAGAATCACATCCAGCTGTCGCGTTCTCCTGCGTCCACATAACTGGATGAGTTGTCAAAAGCTGGCTTACGTGTGAAACTCTTTTTTACCAATACAATTCATGCTTAGTGTCTCACTTGATTATACTAAATTGACCTTTAGCAAGTGTCAAATCGACCTCTCGTCACTAACTCTCTGAGGTTAGGCGGGATACTTACTGAGTACACGTTGTCTTCGTACTCATGCTACACTTGTTGTGCATTTTTATTGCACAAGTACTTTCACAGCGATGTGGCTGGTTTGGAGACTTAGGTGAGTTGTATCATCCGGAAGCAATCCGGAGCTGACACAGTCTCCCTCGTACTGTATTCATTTTGTTTTAAATTCCATTGTCCAATTTGTATCTCGGACAAGATTTGTAATGATTGTATAAATTCTTAAAAATTGCTCATGTACTTGTGACACCGTGTTCTGGAATGTGTATGGGATGTATTTTATAAAAATGGAATATTAAACTGTCGTATTTACTTAACGGATTTTTGTTTAGTTATTACGTAATAAGTTAAAGGTAATGCTTTCAAAAAATGTTAAACCAGGAATTTATTTTAACTAATTAATGATTGTCTTGCCTGACAATGGTGTCCGGCTCCATCACGACCTTAACAGATTTTGGGTCGTGAAAACATGGTATCAGAGCATTAGGTTCCCTTAGGTCTCATGAGTCATGATCAAGTCTAGTAGAGTCTGGCGGATCGGTATGGAGACGTCTGTACTTATCTTCGAGAGGCTACAGGGCTGTTTGGAGTACTTTCCTTCTTGATTCCTCATCGTGCGATTTGATTCCTTTAAGGCTTATGCCTATGTTTATTCCTACTCAATCTTACGCGTCGCTAAGCGCTTGCTATGAATCATGAATTTGAGGAATTGAAATGGTGCTACGGATATGATGCGAGATGTTTTCCATGTGCAATTGGTTGGGGCTGTTGTTATGGCCCTGCAGAAGGATAATATGTTGTTGCAGCTCAGTAGCTGTGTTTCTGAGAGCCTTGAGGTTATGGTCAAGTTGTGATGATGTTCACAATTGGTTATCGCGCGATGTTGATATGGTGATAGAACGCTTGCCCATATGTTGAGTCCTGATAAATGGTTTGAAGGGAGGTCTTCTCAGAGTGTGAATTTGAGATTTCGGTATTTTAGTTCCGACAGAGGAAAGGCATTTGGATTATGAATGGTCAGGTTTTGGGTTGATAAAGTAGTAAGACTTGGTGTTTTCAAGTAAGGTGGGATATTCACCTGTGATGTGAAATCGTCGTCATTGATCGAATGGAATGTGTTAAGTCTATCGGTGCTATGGTTTCTTCGGTTGCATTGGGTCAGAGTGTTGTGAAGTAGTATTGAAGAAGCGGTTGTTAGAGATCGTGGTGCGTGGTGTTTCAGGACTGAATAATTATTTCTAATGAAGGCAACTCGAGAAAGATAATCTTCGGAAAGTTTGAAGTCGTGGTGAATTGTTGGTTTAAGAGTTGCAGAGAATGATATTGAATTGAGGCAAGTGGGAGAGTGGCAGCGTAGGGAGTTCAGTGGTAAGACAGTTGCCTATCTTGAGGGAAAGTTCGAGAGTTTGAGTGGATGGTGATTGGTTCCACGAGCTTAAGTTGAAATGTGGGTTATCTCGGCGGGAGATGGGATGCAACAGAGAAAAGTTGTTGATATGAAGAAGGATGTAGTATAGCTTGGAATTAGAAGATATTGTCGCGCATTTAATGGATGTCCATGAGGAGCGGACGGACTAGTAAAGTTGGTAAATGAAGCAGGGCGTAGGATGGGGTATTGATGTCGTAGAGAGTGTATATTTCAGCGTCGTTAGAAGGTGTAAGTTGTTGATTTCCACAGGTGGGTTACCTCCTACGAGTAGGTTAGCAGTTACATGGTTGGCAAGTTTCTGCGAGGGATTCTGGTGGCTATTCGGTAGGAGGCAGAATGTGTGAAAGATGCTAGAGAATTTGGGTATTTAGGGAATGCTGAAAGGGGAATTCGGAAGAATTAGACGGATTAGTTAATCAAAATCATGCTAACAAATGAAAAAGGATCCCAGCAGGGTCTAGAGTGGTGCAAGGAGTAGCTTCGGGCTAAGTGGGGGAGTCTCACCACTTGCAGTTGGGTTGTAGGATTGTGTTATCATGGGGTTACGGATTGTCGGCGTGTTGGAAAGTTATTTCAGCTAAGGGGAAAGGAGTAAAATGGTGATCGTGCGTGGGATTTGATGAATGTGTGCAAAAGTTGGCCCATTCGGACCAGAGTTAGGCTTTGAAAGATTCAGAATTTATGCTTAAGGCATAGGCGAGTTGTAAGGGTAGTGGCTCAGTCATGTACTTCATTGAGAGGATGTTCATGTGCTAGAAGAGCCTTGGAGTTGATTGTATTCGGGGCCAGTCAGAGTGGGTGACCCTCAATAGTGGTCCTAGTAAATTTTAAAGTTAAGAATACGGCGTTTAAGGGTTTCAGGCAACAGTATGATTAAAAGTCGAGTTCTTGTAGTATAATTCATAAGAAAGGGAAACTAATTGGAGTGTTCTATGTTATTTTCAGCGTGCAGGATAGTATTGGAGGAGTGAGAAAAATAAACTCCGGGTTGTAGAAAGATTTTCAGGAGGGTATGAGACGGGTTGCGGGATTTAGGCAGCATGGTCTCGTGAATCAAGGTCACTCGGGATGAATGAGGGTTGAGTTGCTATGAGTTGAAGGAAGTTACTATTATTTCTGAGGCAATTAANAAACAGTGTGTAACTGGGAGTAAGAATTGAGATTTGCGGTTCGGTGTTAACAAGGATGTCATGAGCTCGGATGAGCAAGAAAAAGTGATTTGAAAGTTCAGAGTGAGCTGGTGTTATCTTTAGTGTCACCTGAGATCGATATTCGGTGGAAGAGGCTTTGTACCCTGGTTATGGGTTCTTGATTTGTTTTACAGTGTTAGTGTGGCCAATGGTGGATATGCAGATTGGCTACCTTGTGTGGGAGGTCGTGGGGGCGTGACCACGGGAAGATTGTATAAGTGTGACATGTAGTCACTTAATGTATTAAAGACTTGGACTGAGTATAAAGAAGTGTAATATTGCTTATTTGAGAATTTATGCCTGAAAGGCGTTTAGTTCATTTAGTTGTGGATTGTGGGGTGTTTGTCCCGACTATGATGGTTGTTCTTGCGTATTATGAGAGGAAGTGGGTTATTATGGACCCAGGTAAGGCTATCAGCCTAGCTCATTGCGAGCAGAATCAGCTTGAAGTGTGTGAATGGGTTTAAACAAGATTGTGGGCTTCATGCGAGTCAGATGTGTTCATTTCAGTATAGCGCTCCTCAAGGAGGGTGGAATATAAGGTATTATTCCGTCTTCGTCAAATTCATGTGATATTATGATTGTGTCGTGTGAGTTGTGAACCGGCTTCTTATGTGTTGAGGTCCCGCGTAGTGATGATGTTATGTGAGCAGGATAACTCTTGAGATCCAGAGTGTATATATATATATCGCACCTCAGTTGTCCTTGAGTTTTGTAGCATATGGCTTTATCATTCTCCCCAGGATGGTATTATGCAATTAGCGTGCTTGTGACCGATATTCGGTAATTTGTAATAGTGAGCGATCCATCTCTGTGTATCTTCTTATATAAATTTTATGTGTGGATCGGGTGGCACGTCGCCACGGGTATGTTATTTGGATCAGGTTGCACGCCGCAACAGTGTGATGATGAGTCAGGTTCCTATATTTATTTTTCTTGTGTTTTACTTCCTATTTTCTTAGGAAAGTCCATCTTAGTCGCGTGAGTTGAGTAGTCCCTTCCTGAGTCATTCCTTTATGTATCATGTTCGAGTTATGGCCTATTGGCGCGTCGTGGTGTCATGTGAGACTATTGGATATATTTGGGGTGATTTGTTTTCTGAGAAGTTCATACTGGGTGAGACAAGATTATTAGACCAGGGATCAATGCGATAAGATTTTGTTAAGTATATTAAAGGACAAATACCAGTAATGGTTCGTAGTGAGGTGATGATCTAAGTCAAGAGAAAAGATTTCAATGTTTGGTTAACTCTACAGTTGGTTAGAATTTCTACACATCTCCTCCGTTGTGGTGGTATCGCCAGCATTATAGCAGGATGTATATATATATCATAAGGTGCATTGGGGAGCATCAGATTCGTGAAATTTTGGCTATTAAGGTTCAGGGAGTGTCATTGTGGTCAGATGATGAATTATGCAGTGCATGGTGCTAATTCAACAAAGGTATGCAGTCATGTTCTGGTATATCGTGTGGGAGTTGATACAGTGTTTATATATTGGAACTAGGCCTAGCAGACAAATTTCAGGTGTTGGAACTGGATTCTGAGCTTATTATGTGGATAAAAGAAGAAATCTTCAGATTTGATCAAGCTAATGTACTCAACTAGGTTGTCCTAGCACGGGAAGGTGCACGAGGTGATAAACAGTGATTTCAGATAACTCCATAGCAGTTCTTAGCACGTTCGAGGACGAACGTCTGTTTAAGTGGGGGAGAATGTAACGACCTGACCGGTCATTTTGAGCTCTAGCCCGTCGTTCAGCAGTTTGAAGTCATGAATAGCTCCATTTCAGTATTATGACTTGTAGGTGTGGTCGGAATTAAATTTTGGGAAGTTCGGAGTGAAATTGGAAAGAAAATTCTCATTTCAGAAGCCCTAAGTTGGAGAAATTGATTAAGATTGGAATTTTGATTAAACGACCTCTGAATCGGGATTTGAAGGTTTCTGCAAGTTTGTATGATGATTTCGTATTTGGGCGTATGTCTGGATCGGGCTTTGGATAACCCGGGAGCATTTCGATGCATATTATGGAAGAAAGCATTTTAGAAGAATTTCATAAGTTTGGGCTGTAAGGCATTTCAGTGTTATAGATGTCCATTTGGGATTCCGAGTCTAGGAATAGCTTCGTATGGTGATTCTGGAGTTGGGAGCGCGATCAAAAGTGAATTCGGATGTCCGTAGGTTATTTTGAAGTCATTTGGCTAAAGATAGAAATTTGATGGTTTTTGGGAAATCTGACCGGAAGTGGAAATTTTGATATCGGGGTCGGAATGCGATTCTGAAAGTTGGATAAGGTCCGTAATGTCGAATATGACTCGTGTGCAAAATTTGGGGTCTATCGGACGTGATTTGATAGGTTTCGACATAAGAGGTGGAAGTTTGAAATTTCAAGTTCATAAAGTTTGAGTTTTAGTGCGATTCATGATTTTGGCGTTATCTGATGTGATTTGAGGCCTCGAGCAAGTCCGTGTTATGTTTTGGAACAGGTTGGTGTAATTGGACGGGGTTCCAGGGGCCTCGGGTGGATTTCGGGTGGTTAACGGATCAAGTTTGGAGTTTGAAGAAGGCTGAGGTTGCTGTCATCTAGTGTGACCGCACCTGCGAGGCTTTGGTCGCAGGTGCGGAGCTTCAGGTGCGGCTTAGGCGCCGCAGGTGCGATATTTGGCTGGCTTGGATTTGAGCGCAGGTGCGATGCAAATTCTGCACCTGTGAAGGCACAGATGCGGACAATGTGGCGCATGTGCGGAAGTTTGGGCACACCTGCGGGAGCGCAGGTGCGAGGTCGGATCGCAGGTGCGAAAATAGGCATGGGCAGAATGTCTTAAAACCGGGATTTCTTGGCCATTTCTTCATTTTTCACTTGGTGTGGGTGATTTTGGAAGGTTTCAAAGGAGGATTTTCATCGTGCATTAAAAGGTAAGTAAATTCCTCCCATTTTTGAGTTAGATACCAGGATTATACATGAATTTGAACATGGAAATTAGTAGGGAAATGGGATTTTTGGAAGAAAACCTAGAAATTTTATTTTGGATTTCTACCACGAATTTGAGCTTGGAATTTAGAGTAAATTGTATATTTGAGTTAGTAAGACTATGGGTAGGGTATATCTTCGAGAAATTTTGGAACCCGGGCACGTGGGCCCGAGGGTATTTTGGTCAATTCACTGAGCGGAGTTGGGAAAGTATATAATTTGAATTTGTTACGAGTATTAGAATGAATTTCCATTGCTTTTCCCGTTATTTGGTAGTTTTGGGGCGTTGTGCATCCATTGGAGTCGTCGGAAGGGCTTGGAAGCCGGTTATGGAATTTCGGAGCGAGGTAGGTCTCCTTTCTAACTTTGTGAGGGGGAATTGTCCCTCTAGGTGAACTAATTAAATATGTGTTACTATCTGCGGGAGATACGTACGCACGAGGTGACGGGAGTCCGTGCGTAGCTACTATTATGCCATGTCCGGGTAGTCTAGGACCCACTAGCATGTCTTACTTGTTGTACTTGTGATCTTGCGAGTAATATTAGACCGCTAATATAATCGAAATAGTAAATTGAATCCCTAAGAAGACTAGAGTTCACTTTCTTAATCACCTAGAAAGAGAATTGATTCCTCCGTGAATAATTGTGTTCCTAATAAGGTTATATTATTGAATATTATTAAACTTGGCAAATGAGTTTCAAAACAAAGATTTAAATGATATTTTTCGTGTCCCTGAAGAATTTTATCATTTTCTTGAGAAGTTGTGTTTTTTGATAAAAATGTGGATTTATTATGTGAATACGTGTACATATGAGCACCTGAGTTGCAGGTATGATTCGCGAGCAGGCTGGCCTTATTTTTATTATGTTGACTGCGTCGCATGATCGATTCGCGAGCGGGAAAAATAGATGCATCTATGGTTCGAGTCGTTCGACCCTCGGCAGTGCACAGTTTATTATTGTTGGTCCGTGCCGTTCGACCCTCGACATTGCTTGCGCATGATATTTACTGCGTATTTGCTGTGATTTTACCTGATTACTGGCCTAAAAATTTTAAGTTGTCAACTGAAATGACAGAGAGTTAAAGTTATTAAAATTTTGGAAGAATTTGTTCTTTCCCGTTGATTATTTGTTATTTTATTAAATCATCCATGTTTGATTGTTTTTTATTGAAATGACGAAGAATTAAAGTGTTAAATGTGGAAGGATTGATATTATTTATTCCTGATTTTAATAAATTGCCTATGACATTCATGCTTAGTGTCTCACTTGATTATACTAAATTGACCTTTAGCAAGTGTCAAATCGACCTCTCGTCACTACCTCTCTGAGGTTAGGCGGGATACTTACTGAGTACACGTTGTTTGCGTACTCATGATACACTTGTTGTGCATTTTTATTGCACAGGTACTTTCACAGCGGTGTGGCTGGTTTGGAGATGTAGGCGAGTTTTATCATCCGGAGGCAATCCGCAGCTGACAGAGTCTGCCTCGTACTGTATTCATTTTGTTTTAAATTCCATTGTCCAATTTGTATCTCAGACAAGCTTTGTAATGATTGTATAAGTTCTTAGAAATTGCTCATGCACTTGTGACACCGGGTTCTGTGATGTGTATGGGATGTATTTTATAAAAATGGAATATTAAACTGTCGTATTTACTTAACGGATTTTTGTTTAGTTAGTACGTAATAAGTTAAAGGTAATGATTTCAAAAAATATTAAAACAGAAATTTATTTCAACTAATTAATGATTGGCTTACCTGACGATGGTGTTCGGCGCCATCACGACCTTAATAGATTTTGGGTCGTGACAGCTATACCTCTAGATATTAAGCACAAGGACGTACGATAGATATAATATCCGGTAAAAACTATTAAATTAATACGATGAAGGGCTAAATCTAGATAAGGATAATAACTCTAGATATTAAGCACAAGGACGTACGATAGATGAGACAGTTTCGTATATGGTTGATGACAATAAATGTAAAATACTCTTACAATAAGGACATTAAGTGGGATATAACTAAAAATAAGTGTCAATAAATGACAGTTATGTAAATAAAGAGAATGATTCACCTAATAATGAATGGACAAGATGAATATTCTGCCTGACAACGGTGAATGACAGGTAGATCCAAGATTCACATGAGCAATCCTTCGATCTGATGGAAAAGTGGGGAATAATATTAACAAGAATCTTTATAAAAAGGTAATCATTGTGTTTTTTTCCGGAGAGAGTCTTCTTGTCAAAAGTGTTCTTATCAGAGATAATATTACATGCCCCTATCATTGTCTCTTCTTTCTATATATATGGGGAACTTTTCTTAGGAAACCCTACAGGTACAAACACCAGGAATACTCATTAGAATATTCCCCTTTTAATACCCTCTTCTGGAAAATTAGCCGTTACAAGTCTTATCATTAATAGTCGATCTCGACCTCGACCCTTGTTGACATCTTGACTGCGATCTGTATTGATATCTCGACCATGGCTCATGTCGACACTGTATAGGACAAAATCATATTGAGGATAAAGATGTGCAGAAAAGAACGTGAAGAGCGGCTCGCAAACCATTACGAGTGGTCTGGTCGTGGTCGACCAGTAACCGCATGAACCGAACAGCCTACTGACCATTCGTGGTCGAGGTCGAGTAGTTTAACTTGAAATAATGGCTAGTTTTGTACTGGTATCATTAGAAGGAATATTCTGCTGAATATTCTCTCTGATTTTACTTTAGGGTTTGTTGGTAATATCCCACATAAAGGTAAAGAAAGAAGGGGAAAAAGAGGCATGTGAGATTCCATATAATAAGAACACTTGTAAAAAGATAAGCTCTCAAACAAAATACAAAGAACTACTTTTTACAGAGATTCAACCTTTTTGTGAACTATTCTATTGTCACTTCCACCAGATCCAAGAAAGTGTATAATATTCTCTCAAACTCGTGTCATTCATCATTGTCAAAGAAATGAATCATTCACCCCCTTCAATAGTGGGTGAATCTTCCCCTCTATTTATATTTATTTACATTTAATGTTATTTAATACTTGATCTTTTGACATACTACTACGCTCGGTCGCATTTATTACCAACATTTTCATTCAACTATATTATTGTTCATGTTATCCATCTCCGATCTAAAGTTATTAGCTCTGACTAAGATTGACCCATTTTTAATAGTTTATTAATTAGTTTATCCAAGGATTATTATTTTTTGGTCAAACAATTTGGACTCGTCTGTGGGGATTTCCTAGTTAAAGTTTTAGTTTCTTCTAGATCTAACAAAAAAAAACAACACAACACAAAATCTTGTCTTTTCCCGCGTGCATAGTCTAACATGGTAGGTAATGGAGAGGAAAGAATGAAGCAGTGGCCGACCTTACTGCCAACCTCTAGACACCATCAATAAGGTCACTGAAACAGACGAGGAGGATGTGACACCAAATGCTTCCCCTAGACGGAGTGGTTCACCCCTCCCTCACAACAGCGTTACGACCTCACATGGAAAAGGGGCATCTACGTCCACAACTGAAGAGGCACCACCAGCAGTGAAAAATTTATTAAAAGCGTGGTTAATGAGAATGCTGACCAGTATACTCAAAAAAACCGCCCAAAGGACGAGCAGGGAAGACGCGAGAGTCTGCATCACACTAACGACAGATGAGCAGCACAACCCTCCTCCTGTAACAGGTATCACGCACAATGTTAATAATGTAGGTAATGACACCCTCACAGCCATTTTGAGGAAGATGGAGAAGATGGAGAACGAGAACAAAATGCTCCACAACCATATGTCAGAACTTCCATCATACCATCCCCTCGTCATGGTGATGATCCATCTAGGCCACAGACAGGGACTCACCAAAATGAAAGAGGTATGCCTCCATTGCTATCTGCTCACAGTTTCTGTGTTTCTCCTTTAGAAATAGTCTACGCCCTGGAGAAGCTCGGCCCAAAGGTGAAATGGCCACAAAAGATGAAGTCTGACCCAAACTCCAGAAAATCAAATGCCCTCTACGAATTCCACGAAGAACGAGGTCACAAGACTGAGGATTGCATCGCTTTAAGACAAGAGGTTGTGAACATGCTCCACCAAGGGAATTTGAAAGAACTGATGAGCGATCGAGGAAGGGCAAACTTTGCTCGAGGACGCGAACATTATCAGGGTCCACCGAAGCCACCCTCCCCATCCCGCACCATCCAAATGATCATCGGAGGAGACGACAACGCATTGATCAACAACGTGAAGTTCACAACCACCCATAAGCTAAAACTATCAATCACTGATGAACGGTATGAAGACCTGGAAGAAAGTATCATATTTGACGAGTCGGATTGTTACATACTGCATTTTCGTAACATTGAAAGTTCGTCGTAAGTTAATCGACGTAAGTTCGAGAATGATATTATTTTGAGATTATAAGCATTTTGCTATTTCAAAACAAGTGATAAGTAAATTCGTGAAGGTGAGAGGGTGAGCGAATCGAAGGAAATGAGCTTCGTCGAGGTTTCACATTTTGGAATAAAAATACGGTCCGAGCTATAATACCCGATATTTATGGACTAATGCCATACAAGGTACCATATGACCATGATAGTAAGGTATAAAAGGTGTATTAAAAGTGAGTAGTATTTTAAGTAATTTGAGATAATTCTTAATTATATAGGTAATTGGTTAATTATTGGATAGTGGGAGATTATCAAATTAACCATAAGATTAGTGGTTAATTAATGGTAATTTTGGATAAGGCTTGAACTACAAAAACGTGGCAGCCCTTCAATTTGGCAATAAAAGCCACTATGTGACTCATAAAAGACATGGCAAGGTGTCACCTTATTAGAACATTTAACAAGATTCACTTAGCTTAATCCTTTTGAACGTGAATCATACAAATATAGGCACTTTGTCATTCTTTAAGCCTTTTTCAACATGATTTACACAAATAATGTTGTGAAGATACAACATCATACTTCAGAGAGATTGCATACGTGATTTACAATGGTTGGAGCTGTAACGTGAGATTTGGCGATTCTAAGGAAGTACGGTGCAATCTTTTCTCAAGAATATCATACGAATTTTTCCCTACTCCGATCTTGTCATCATGTGCTTTGTCGCAATTGACGTGTATTAGAGGGATTGTCAAGATAACCGACTCAGGTATGTTAAGGCTATCCCTTCTTTCTTTTGGCATGATCTATACGACACAAGCGAAACGAGCAAATGCACAATTTCCATAAATGACTCTATTCATAGAAATACTAGAGATGATTATGTTCTTGATTTCCCATGTGCCATATTATTTTATCATATGTTCATGGGTCTCAAAAATATGTAAGTTGGTAAAGTTTATTTCATGATATTAATCAGAGGCATAATGGTCTTATGACGTACCGAGAGATTTTATTAACGTATTTCATATGCATTTCATGCATTTATACATGCACATTGACCCATGACCGGATGGCGTTATATACGCACCACCACCTGATCAGCTGTTATACGTTGATAATTTTTCCCACAGTGGCCAAGATGATATGATGGGATGCCCTCAGAGGCTTGATGATATTATGAACACATGTACCTACACACGACATGACATTCATATGCATATGCATGACACTATGAATATTTCATGATTTACAGAGTTATTCAGACTTACTAGTCGAGTCTTTTACTACATGTTTCTCTCATGTCTATTAGTTACTAATTTTCATTCCTTACATACTCGGTACATTATTTGTACTGATGTCACTTTTTCTTGGGGATGCTGCGTTTCATGCCCGTAGGTGCCGATGGACAGGTCGAGAGCCCTCTAAGTAAGCTATCAGCTCAACGGAAGATGTTGGTGCGCTCTATTTGCTTCGGAGTTGCATGTTTGGTTAGTAAGATTTAGATGTGTATTATTTGGTATGGCGGTACTCTGTCCCGACCTTTATGAAAATTATGTATTCTTAGAGGGTTGTAGACAGATGTCATGTTCGTAAAAGATTGTATGGCTTTGTCGGCCTATGTTCAATGTACAAGTGGTTATTTTGGTCCTATAGGCCCGTATATCTTATGTATAACTTGGTATTACATGTTGTATTCTACTTATCTCATGGAAGCCTCTCCGGCTCAGTTGTCTATGATAGTATGACGCGAAAGCATATGTTATGTTGGTACTCGGTGGAGTAAGGTATCGGTTGCCCGTCGTGGCCCATCAGTTTGGGTCGTGACAAAAGTGGTATCAGAGCAGTTCTGTCCTAGGGAGTCTACATGTCGTGTCTAGTAGAGTCTTGTTTATGGGTGTGTTGTGCACCACACTTATAAAAAGGAGGCTACAGGGAATTTAGGATTGTCACTCTTTCTTCTTACTCTGGATCGTGTGGTAGATATCACTTATAAGAATTCAAATTGCTAACTTCTATTTTATTCGTAATAAGATGATACCTACATCCAGAAAGACAGTTGGTAAGATATTAAATGTGGATATGGAAGAGTTGAGTAAGAGGAACTCGATTTTTCATGATGCTTATGATAAGTAAATTAAAGTCTTCAGTAAATCATGTGTGTACTAAGCCTCTTGATAAGGAGCCTTAAGACATAAATATCTATCCACTTTTATGGTGAAAGGCAATGAGAGATTCAGAAGATAGATACAAATTTCAACAAGCAAAAGAAGCAAGATGAAGAATGGTACGAGGCGCCCAGTTAATGAAGACTATCAGTATTTACAATATAGGCAGAAGAATATAAGCCTTCTGAGTTATCTTCAACGATAAGAGAGGTATGTACAATTGGCCACTACTAGTCTGGTTCGACTCGAACTTTTGTCATGTCAAGCTTCCTGACCTGCTTTGTACCAGCCGGTATTTTGTGTACTTCGGGGCGCTGTCTAGCCCTGCTCAACGCCCTACACCCTTCTATTGAGCGCTTTATTGAGCATTTCTCTTTCCTATCCCGTCCTTATGCTACGCTAATCCTTTCCTGTCCGTGCGTTGTTTTTCTTCTCTACCATGACGAATCAATTGATTTAATGTAGGCATCGCTCTTTCCTTTGTCCTTCCCCCCAAGTTTTAGGCAGGAATGAGTTCACAACGTTCGAATAAGCTACTCGACCGACTAAATCTAATAGGAGAAAGGGAGATGACTCTAGTTGTTGAGTACCCTGAGGAAGGTACCAAATCGACTTCTAGTTGTAGCGGATTTTACTTACATCGATTCTAGCACTTTCTCTTGATTCTATTTTTGAAAGATCTTTTCTTGGACGGGCCAGACGCAGCAGAGAGACGACCGGGGAGCGGGTTCCCCACTGGAAGGGGGACAGGAGACGGCCATCTCAAGGCACATCACGACCTACAGGCAACACCGGCGACACCTGGCCCAATTGGGTGTCAAAGGATCCATAGTACCTACAGCCTCCCGGACTTCATATTCATCATTTTTGAAAGCGAGGCTTCTGATCGTGATCTTACGATTGCAGTCTAGAAAGGGGAAAAAGAGCCTGTACCTAACTCCCTTTGAACTACTATATATCCTATCCAAAATTGTCATCCTCCTACAAGGCCTTTATATCCGGTGGGGCGGTCTGGGGCTACGCTGAATTCTTTTTCTTAGATAGAATGAATGGAAAAAGAGTGCTTATGTTGTGGTTTTCGTAGTTGCAAGAATTATTTTTTCGAGAAAAGGTCCTGTCAAGTCGGTCCGCTAACGCCTTATCTTCACTTTATTAATGGGACATTTTGATCCCCTTTTCCTCTCATCCTCCCCCGGTTCTGGTTCAGGAAAGGGAAATATAAATGTCATCTGCGTGAAGGATATTGAGATAACTTCTTCCTTCTCTGTACGTGGGTTAGCCCTTGATCGGATAATTATTCTTATTTAAAAGTCAAAAAATAGAGTTCTTTTCACTTTAACAACTGTGTTTTTTCTAACAACTCGAAAGGCGATTCGCCCTACTATCTACAACTCCAGACGCGACAAGAGTCCTTATTCCCCAAAAAAAAGATTCATTCCCCTTCGAAGCGCTATGCCGGGGCGGGGGGATGGAAAAAGAAACGGCTCTGAAGACAAAAATTGGGGTTCCCAATGCTTCTCCACGCTCAACGAGATGCGCCAACCTCGGGATGCTTTAATCCTAACCCCACAAGCTTCCGTGACGGATCTTAACCTGAATCTCGGTTAAGAACGGAGATGATATACGTTTCACACGGTGCACGATCTCGAATAGAGACGACGAAGGATATTCATGATATTTCGAGTGTGATCAGATAACCAAAAATCAAACAATAATAGAGCTACTACGGTTGCGACAACCATCGCATATCTATTCGGAGTTGCACTCAGAGACTTACGATTCCTCGAACTCGCTGAACACTTTCTATATCTATCTGTCTTCATAGAATTTCCGCTATCTGTCTTGAGTTAGACAAGCACAAGCCTATCTTAGCTCCCGGTGGCCTGCTTCGGGAGACCTTTTCCAACCTTTAGTCAATATGAGTCCTACTTCCCTCTTTCCGACCTCATCACTTCAATTCAAGGGCAAACCCATTTCCTAGTCACCGGGCTGAGCGCACCTTTGGTACTTCAATAGGGCGAGCTATTTGATAGTGACTTCTTTTGTAATTAGGTTGTTCTTTGAAACTTATTTGTTACTGAGCTGGGTAACTCAAACCCTATCCCCTTCCATTCTTAATAGTAGATAGATGTAGAGCTGGAGACTCCCTCGATAGGTCATCTCAATCTGGCTCTCAATCTATCATGTAAGAAATGAAGACCATAGGCATAGGGAATAGCTCCTTACTTGTAATTGAGATAGGGGCTCGTTCGATACAAGTATTTCGTTTCGATCTCCACCCTCTCTTCTTTCTATAAAGAATTCTTAAAAAAGGAGTCAACCTGTCTAAACTTCTCTACAAAAGTCTTCCCCTCGCTGCTGGTCTTTAAACTTGCAACTGCTATCTAAGTCCAAAAGAGGGAATGAAGGGATAGGAATAGGAATTATAGTACCATTGGAAAAAAGGGCACCTGTGGGAACATCTCTACTGAAAAACCATTTCAATAGTATGGGTGCTGCCGTGCCACGAGGCACGACCATCGAAGTAATGAAAAAGAAAAAGTTATGTAGTTGGACCATCTGTTCTATCCATTCGAGTTTTGATTCTCTAGAGAAGATGAGCATGTATTTTCATCCTGGACTGATGAATCTTTTGCTTCTCGGGTGGTGTCAAACAATTGTTCTTGCGTTGTAGGAGATGCCTGCCCGTAGGGCCCGTCCTGCTTCCCGCCCGAAAGAACCGCTCACTAGCTAGCCGGGTTAGTGGGGCCCTATCTGGAGACATACTGAAAACCATGCCTTTCGAAACAATTCATATATTGACATTTCGTGCTCATTTCCAAATTTCTGCTTTGTTATTCCCATCATCCGGTAACCACAGGATGATCCACAAGAAAGGTGGCAGGATTCGAACCTATGGCTGGCCTGCCCGCCGGATCGATTAAGAGTCATCTCCTAAACTGATTTTCCTTTTGTTTCGGGTGGTTCAAACTAAATGAAAGAAAGGTCGAACCACTTCTTCTATTGAATAGACATCTGCTTCTTGGTCCTTTCGAACCAGTCAAAACCTGGAGCAAGGGATTTGAAGAACTTTATCAATGAGCTGGGACTAATAGCAATATCTGCTTTGGGACCTCAGTATACATGGTAAAATAAAGAGGATCCTAGTGATTTTACATTTGAGAAGCTAGTATCAATAGATATTGAAGAAGGGATGGTTCCTGCAGATGATGTTAATAAGTTGTGTTGCAAGATTTCTTTGTGTGTTCTTAAAGTTTAGGGGGAAGTTGCCCGTAAGCAGGGAGGAGTGCGGGACAAACTCATGCTGGAAAAACTCGTTGACGCCGTCAAGTATGGGTCAGATGTGGACTATTTGATCAGACCGCTCTGGGAAAGATAAAAATCAAACTCTCATAGTTCGGATCCCAGCTCCAACAACTTCTTCGTAAGTGAGGTGAGGTACTTCTTTTGGTTTGAATAGGGGGTCGCCCTTTTTTTGGTTGAGGTATCCACGACTTTAGTCGTAGTCAGTTTAAACCCGTAAACCCAGTCCACTTGTAGCCATGTTGATCAAAANTCCGTTGATAAGTTGTGAAGAGTTTAACCATAAATAATCCCTTAACCAACCCATCAAATAAGTGGAAGATTCATTAAACTGTGAAACGTTACCCTGCCATAATGTGATGTGCTTCCAATGCCAATAAAAAGTAACCCATCCAATAGTATTTAACATCCAAAAATGCGTCCCATGCCGAAATATCACAAGTACCTCCTCGTCCTGGGCCATCGCATGGAAAACTATAACTGAAATCCTTTTTATCCGGCATTAAATTGAACCACGTGNCCACAGGACGGGATAGGGTCCCGTTGAATTATACCTACCTGGTAAACCCCGCCACAGCGGTCGTTTTCTACCTCTCGAACACATGGATGCCAAGCTCCTTTTCATTAAGATTTTAGGACTCCTAGTTCTAACTTCAATCTTGGAGAAAGGTGAGTGGGCTAGGATCGGGCTATTGGATCGAGCAAGGTTAGGAAGGGAGGCAAGGCGAAAGGCATGCACTGGGTACCGCCGAAACGAATAGCTAACATAGTTATCCCGGTGATTTTGCCCGAAGAGTTTAGGGCAGAGTCTGATTATGCTCCTCCAACAGTTCACGCCAAACGTTGTACTTCACAAAAGGTAGAAAACAAAGAACCACATCCTGTGACTAAAGCAAAAAAGGGGTGAGCTTTAGAGTTGATCTTCTTTCAACTGAGAGAGATGCTAGCATTGAATGAAGGTGATTCGCCAATATTTGGAATAAAGAACCTTCTATAATGAAGAGTAGGATGTGAGGGAAGTCTAGTCGCCTTTTTTCGCTTTTTCATTGATCATGCTCAACTATGTTTAATAAAAGACTAAACGGGCGTTGCAAATATAATCCGGGGTATTATGCCCAGAGTCGATCCCACAGGGAATTTACGTATCAATCAAGGCTTTAGAATACGCAATTTTTACGCAATCAATTCTCTCAAGACTTTTTAATATAATTTGGTGATGTTTTACTAATTCTACTGACTATAATAATAACTAACAATTACTAACAATGTGTTGTAAACAATTATGATAAAGGTCTAAGGTCATGGTTTCCCCCGTTGGTGAACTTCCTTCTCGGATACTTCTTATAGTTTGATTAGTTGTCTCTATCAATCATGAACACTCTATCTACCATAAATCTCTCTCAAGTAATTATGATAATTTACTAGACGCACTCTCTCAAGTTACGCTAGCTAGATTGCATTACAGTTCACTTTAGATTGCACCCGAGGTATCGTTATCTCTAATCCAACCTCTAAACCCTCGGTTATGACTTTCGTCTATACTCCGGGAGTGATGTTGTTCAAACAACTACCTAAATATGCACTCTCTCTCAAGTAGATACATAATAAATAGGAACAGCTAATTGAGGGCCCTTCAATCAACTACAACAAGAACGTAGTTGAACAAATAGAGATTAATCAACCAATCAAAACTATATTAATATCACAATAAGTTTATCCCCCAACGGGTTCCACCGAAACCCTAGGTTAAGAAACTTAACTACTCATATTCATAAGAACCAATTCTAAAATAACTTGCATAATTGAATACAAAATAATAAGTAAAAGCTATGAAAATCAATGTTTGCTTCACTGAGTAGTAATCCACAAGTTTTTCTTCACTTCAACGGCTTCCTCTCTTCGAATCCCCCTTCAAGTTGTGTTTTTGGGGTCTATTTATATGTTTAGGAAAAACCCTAAACGTGTAGGAGACTTCTATTCCAACCGGGAAACACTTCAACTCTTCAAAACTCGGATTTGACTGGACATCGGGACCCAGGCCTTTGGGCTCAAACGCCCCCTTAAAGCCAGGACAGGCCTGGCTTTAGGGCCCAAACGCCCCTAACACCAGGGTCAGCCTGGCTTTAGGGGCCAAACGCCCCACTAACGCCAGGGACATCCTGGATTTAGGGCCCAAATGCTCGGGTCTTTCCTTTGTCGACTCTTAAGCGTATTTTTGATGTATTTGCATCCATTTAGCTCGATTTCCATCTCCAATTCACCTACACCTGAAATAAACTCCATTATGCACATACAAAGTGTATTTTTATCATTAACGCACATAAAATGTAAGGNTAGAGGTCAACAACATTACCTTTCCTTCATGAATCATGTGCCCTCACCAAATTCAAGAGTTAGTTCCACACACAATGAAATTGAAGAACATAGGAACTTAAGATAGAAATAATTCACTCACTCTCATAAATAACATTCATATGCCACAAAAGATGCACCATAGGCTTGCCCGTAGTGTACTACTCTACTAATCGAGCTCATTCAGTCTAGGATCAAGTAGGACTTTATTTGGTTCTAATGTAGGCTGCGGGACGGGTAGGATACATTTGGATATAAGAGTTACTACACCTCCCTAAGCACATTAATACATATACTTTCGCATTCAATCTCAAACTTATATTAAGCCAACTCCACCTTCACATCAATGTTAATACCCCATACTTCTTTAAGCACAATTACATCAAGAGTCACCACTGGTCAAGGAATATATATATATTTTTTTATTTTCACAACAATACAACTATTTTTTTCTTCCTTTTTCTCTTTTTTTTAAGTGACTCTTACTTTTTTCAAAACAGTGCACCTTTCTCCTTATTTCAATTATTCCCCTAAAAAAAACCAACCTACCACCCCACACTTTAACTTTTCCATATTTCATCACATTTCCAGTGCTTACGAGAGGTGACAAGGTTCAAATATATGATCGAGTCAAACAAAGGGGTATGGCTTGTAATGTGGTTGCCAAAGAAAAAGGATTATAGGCTCAACGGGATTAACTACGATACATAAAAATTAGGTGGGTAAAATATATATATATAGCTGGATCAACAAAGGAATGCCTATATCACTTCCAAGACTGAACAAAACTTCAATTTCGATTTTTCACACACACGGGGTGAGTTCTAGACATCAAATGCAATGCACAGAATAGCATACAAACCTCACACACACTTGGCACATAACTCACTCAGGATTGGATCTATCACGACACTCCAGTCAAAGCAGTTAAGCAAATCTTAAGAATTCCTGATTTAAGGTATTTATCCTGGAGTCAAAAAATTGAGCCTAAGCGTCACAACCAAAGTACTGACTATTCTCAAGGCATTAGCACGTTTCGAGATATTGCTACTATTAAGCCCTTAACCATGTGATTCCTACTCTTAAAAATTAAAAACTACCTACACCCGGTTCAATTAAAAACGCTTGGAAAAGAACCGTAGTTCAAAGAAAAACCAAGGGGGAATTACTACACTACCTAAAACAAAAAAAATCTTTGTTTTTTGTATTTTCGTTAGACTTACTTCCCTCAAGAGAACTATCTAAGAGATCCATCTTCGGGAAGAGTCCACATATTACTAATTTTTTTCTGTTTTGTTCTACCTAAAAGAAAAACTTACTAACAATAAAATTTAAAACTACTAACAAGAAAGCACACTAAACAATACATCACAACAAATATGTACAACACCCCACACTTAAATCATGCAGTGTCCTTAGTGCATCACATATAGACAAAACAAGAAATAAAAGTAAGGTGCAAGAAACTCCCTGATCCAAGTAGCTTCGCCATCATTTCCATTAGTTTT